>CAUJGJ010000313.1:9164978-9167478 GCA_963170055.1 Halisarca cf. caerulea | reverse complement strand
CTTTTACACCTTGAATCCAGGAGTACGTACGTATGTGTGTAACGTATGTACGTACGTATGCATGCATGTATGTATGGATGGATGGATGTATGGATGTATGCATGTAAGTATATATGTATACATGCATGTATGTATGTGTATACATGTACGTATGTATGTATATAAGTATTTATACATGTATTATGTTATATATTACAGTATATATCAGGTATAGTTGGTCTCCTGTACGCTACCCTTCTTCTATGGCTATGAGGTACATGGTTGAAAAGGTATCAATACCAGAATTTTGCCAAGACGTGTATTGTATTTATAGGTACTGGAACCCTATCATTGCAATGAACTTTAAATGTACATATGTGTATGCTCTATAGTGTATGGGATGGTATGTGTTGTTGATCCGACAACCCATGAATGGTCTGCAAAGTGGGTGTTAGATTACAGACATGATTTACGTGAGATTACACGTATTAGCATATGGGATGGTATGTATTGTTGCATGATCCGACAACCCATGGTCTGCAAAATTGGTGTTATAAATATAGATTACAGACAAATATGGCAAGAGTCCCTGGAATATGGTCAGATTAGAGAGAATTTGGATTACAAAATTAATATGACTGTTGGATTATGGAGGGTTCCATTTAATTACACACATACGTACTGTATGTATTTAATTTTTATCACATACATACGTACATTATGTACAATACATAATAATATACGTATATACAGGGTGATGATGTGTCTTGTGCAATACCAGATGATCTCAGCAGTACCACTGGACATGAGTGTTCACAAGCTTGTGCACAGGTTGTGTGTGTGTGTGTGTGTGTGTGTGTGTGTGTGTGTGTGTGTGTGTGTGTGTGTGTGTATGTGTGTGTGTGTGTACGTGTGTGTGTGTGTGTGTGTGTGTGTGTGTGTGTGTGTGTGTGTGTGTGCATGTGCGTGTGTGTGTGTGTGTGTGTGTGTGTGTGTGTGTGTGTGTTTGTGTGTGTGTGTGTGTGTGTATGTGTGTGTGTGTGTGCGTGCATGCGTGCATGCATGCATATTTGTGTGGGGATGTGTGGGTTCTTGTGTGTCCTAACAAGCAGAATCAGTGAATGACCCTACTCAATATGTACATATCTGTTTGCATGTTGAAAGCTGCCTACTTTGTGCATGCTTCTCTAGCTAGCTTTGTGCTGGATCAATGTTTCTACACTCTGCAGTACATGTATTTGCGTATGTGTATTCAAACCCCATATGAAGGTGGTACTTGCTTAGTATATAGTTACCATCTGATGCACACTATTTGTACGTACATGATGTTGTGTGTACTAACAGAATTAAGTTTATATTTACTCTCTGTGTCACTTTAAGTGTTGTGCATGAGGTATAGGGATTGAGGATTGTGAGGAGCATGTATGTACGGTATATACTTGCTATCTAGTACTATTCCTATGTCTGCGGGTATACGTAGTTGGTGACAAAGTTTGACTGTATCCACACATTTATTTATTTGTTCTCCAATTAATAGCGTATATCCTCGCTAGCCAACAACACTGGGTGTTGTATTAACACGTTCTACAAGACCTTCACAACAAACGAGTGAGTGTGTATGCACTACGCCCCAGTTACCAATGTGCAAGTGTACGTAGCAAACAGTGTGCTGTCTATGCTGATCACTCATAGGACTATTGTGGTCACTGT
Source organism: Halisarca cf. caerulea (assembly GCA_963170055.1). Taxonomy (NCBI): domain Eukaryota; kingdom Metazoa; phylum Porifera; class Demospongiae; order Chondrillida; family Halisarcidae; genus Halisarca; species Halisarca cf. caerulea. The sequence goes on along the minus strand of CAUJGJ010000313.1, from coordinate 9,165,789 downwards.
AGATGTACAGATGAGTCTTATACAGAGATTTATCCATATCACTTAGTCTCTTTCCCAGATCACCCTCGTCACAATCAAAATGGCAACTCACTGCCATTTTGATTGTGCCGAGGGGTGGGGGGAGGAGACTATATATCCAGAGGCATTCCATCCACCATGCATGCGCAGCCTACAATAATCTCTGTAGACAGGTGGTCCAAGTATGTATAATATATGCAGTTGTATCAGTGAAGAGGCCTTTGGACTGGTCGATACAGTGTACTTAATAGTGAGGTGTTCTGGCAGTTCCAGTGTGGGTTGCCTTTATGTGCTCCTGCCGCAGCTGTACGTATAGATGGTACGTGTCTATGTATGCAATAGTGATAGGTGCTTCTTAACTTACACTACAACCATGCATCAATTGCATATAAATGTAAGTGTTTGTTATTGATGTTATTGATGTGTCCTGCATGCAGTGATGACAAACTTTCAGAAAAGCTTTGCATTACTTGTGTGTATAGATATTACATATATTCTGTGTGTGTGTGTGTGTGTGTGTGTGTGTGTTTGTGTGTGTGTGTGTATGTGTGTGTGTGTGTGTGTGTGTGTGTGTGTGTGTGTTTGTGTGTGTGTGTGTATGTGTGTGTGTGTGTGTGTGTGTGTGTGTGTTGTGTGCGCACGCTTGTGCATGTGTGCGTGTGTGTGTGTGTGTGTGTGTGCGTGTGTGTGTGCATACGTGCATGCATACATGCATGCTTGTGTGTGTGCATGTTCACTTCTTTCATATGTAAATTGATTTCTGTATATGATATGCTCCTGCTACAGGCTGCTT
>CAUJGJ010000313.1:9157478-9159978 GCA_963170055.1 Halisarca cf. caerulea | reverse complement strand
TCACTCTATCCCTACCTCATGTACAGTACACAGACTAGTACGCACTCCTCACTCTATCCCTACCTCATGCACAGTACACAGACTAGTGCATATTCCTCACTCTGTTCCTACCTCATGTGCAATATGCAGACTAGTACATACTCCTCACTCCCTTTCTTCACAGGAGCCCATTGAAGAGAGAAAACGATTCTTTCCTCCTTCTGGAGAAGAAGATGACGAGGAAGAACCTCCTAAAAAGAAGATGGCAGAATATAGTGATTTCTCAAAGAGAATGATGGTACAGTTTGTGTTGTTTTGATTGAAACATATTTCACTGTCTATTTTCATTACAGTGGCACACATGAGCATTACATTTTGTCCCAAGCACGCAAGGACATATGCACATCCGTTCATGTGTATGTACGTATATGTAACATTTAAATTCACGATTCCTGGGAATTGGTATGCATACCGTGGTGTGCATGCGCGCACGTGCACACACACACACACACACACACACACACACACACACACACCCACACAGATTTCCATATCTCACTTGTACAGTCTAAGATGGGTCACAGACCTGGTGAAGGGCTTGGTCGGACTGGTGAGGGTATTGTTGAGCCAATAAAGGAATCAGTTCAAAGGGGAAGAGTGGGACTAGGAGCAGAGGGAGTGAAAGAGCTGCTTGCTGAAGAGGTGAAATGGGAAGAGGAAGAGGTAGGAGCTGTCATCATCAGACACTTTTGTAATATTTGTACTTTTTTCAGTAAGTACAATACAGTTTGTATGTTATTTATCTCCTACAAGTACTGTCACACCTGAATGTCTGACATGGTACTTGCGTATTTAATCATTGAATGCCAGATAATCAAGGTTGCTGAAACCGTTTACATGTTTGTATACTCGAAAAGCTATTGTTTGTTGAACAAACGAATTTCTAGATATCCACAGTTTGCCTCATTTTGTAAATTCCCATATATAATCAAACCTCTTTGTGTAACAACACCACTGGCCCCACTACAGCCTGCTGCTGTAACCGAGTTGCCGTTGTAACCAGTACAGTCTGTACAGAGACCAGTGAAACAGTTCCCAGCATGTGTGTTGTTGTAGAGAGAGTGATGTTGTATCAAGTAACTTTGTGAAGATATTTGACTATAATATGTTGCAGTATGTATATTTTAAGGTATTACTAAGTATGTACGTATTTGCTTACTGGTACATTGTGCAGTTTTGGGCAAATATGTGTGTCCATCATTCTATTGAAATTACTGCACTTCAGGTGAGCTGCCGGGAGCACCTTGAGTGGATTAAACCTTGCACGATGGACCCACCCACAAAGGACGATGGTCTTGATGAATGGGTTATGATGGGCATGGTACGTACGTATGTGCATACATGGGTTTCATACATGCATACATACATACTGTGCATAATATTGTTGCCACAATGATACTAAATATGTGTCACAACAGTACGTTCGCATGTGGACATGTTTATGATATGTACAGTAAACTTGCTAAGTAATTACATACATATCTCAGAGGGAAGACAAAGTCAGTTCTTCTTATCAGAGGTACATGTGTACTTACTTTCAGGACAGATTTATGTACTGTATGTATAGGAAGGGACAGAATGAGGAGTACTGTCTTGGTAATTTTGGTACGGGTGGGTATTCATCAATACTAAACCTTAACCAACCCCTAACCCTAGCACCTTGACGGCTAGAGTTTGTATTTGAGAAGTGCCCATACCAGACCAGAATCGTATACGAACCAGAACTACTGTGATAGTACTTGCTGTGTATGCTATGCAGGAGTATGTACTAATCCGGTTACTGACTAAGCAAGTTCCACTTTATCACGATATCACCTAATCCTCTAATTAAACTAGGATTCACAGGAAACCCCAGTGCCATTATGCTTGCATGTGGCAAAAGTAATAGTAATAGTACTGTAACTAATAGTTAATACACATGTCAACGTACGTACATGCCAATTTTTTGTAAATGAATTTGTTCATCACTATTACAGTGAATTCTCGTTAATCTGCTAAAATTTGTTCTGGAAATCTAGGGCAGATTAATGAGTTTTGCAGATTATGCAAATCAATATGCAGCCTTTTAATCAATTTTGCACTAGATTGATGGCGGATAAAGCATTGGTGGAGTAATGAGAATTCACTGTATAATTTATAGATTTTCTCATGCATAGCAGGTTGGTTATTGTGTGTACAGTGAGACCTCACTTATCCGCACCTCAGATATCCAGTTCCCTCACCTTCCGCAGTAGTTTTTATTGGAACAAATCTGCAATAATCCTACTGTACACTATACTGCTGTTCCCTCATTTATCCAATTCCCTCACTTTATCCACAATTTAATTCCAGAACGGATGTGTGCAGATAAGTGAGGTCTCACTGTATTATGTATGTCAATGTGGATAATGGGGTAAAGCTTCAGAAACGAATTTTTGATACCGCATACACTTTAATTTTCGTGTGGTTTTATATTCGCGAT
>CAUJGJ010000313.1:9137478-9152478 GCA_963170055.1 Halisarca cf. caerulea | reverse complement strand
AGGCCAGCAATGTACATACGTATGTATAGAAATTGTAAGATTGTGACAGTATGGTGCTTGTACGTACATACGTATGTATTACTATTAATTTTAGGTGCTCTACTTAATATTATTATGTATGTACACTGTGTGTATGTATGTATATGTATGCCCATAATATGCTTAATTTGTGTACCATTTCAGGCTTTAGATAAAGTTTGCTTCATTTTAGGTATGTCGTATGTAAGGGGTTTCGCAATGACAGTCGAAGTGTTGCCGATTACCTCTTTGACGTCAATGATCAGCTCAATGAATTGAAGGATGATGAAGAGGATGAATCTGATGTTCTTGAGGTACTCACGTGTGTATGAAAGTTCATACAGTGAAAAACTGTCTTAGCAACCATCTGTATGGAGGGACCACCTGTCTACAAAGACCACTATAGACTGACCCATATGCCTCCTCAGTAATACTAACACACTTGAAGTCTTCTGTCTAGGGACCACCTGTCTATAGAGGCCACTGTAGGTTGGTCCTCTTGCCACCTCAATGACACTAATGCACCTCTCTACATGGACCACCTGTCTATAGAGGCCACTGTAGGTTGGTCCTCTTGCCACCTCAATGACACTAATGCACCTCTCTACATGGACCACCTGTCTATAGAGGCCACTGTATGTAGGCTGGTCCTAATGCCACCTCAGTGATACTGGCACATTTCTATTTGACTGCAATCACTTGGTCCCTTTAGCAGTCGCTACAGGCAATTTTTTACTGAAACCTATTGAAACTTGTTGACAGGGGCTTCTTACAAGACAAGAAGGAATGATTCCAGTCCCTATGAGCAGGTGGTCTGTCCTTATATAGGGACACTGTAGTGCCACTAGAATGGGCTAAGTGGGCTAGCGTACAGTGGTCTCTGTAGAAGGTGGTTCTTCTGTCATGTGAATTTTCTCATTCACAAACATACTATAAACCTGGAAATACTAGCACTAATATTTTCAATGTCTAGAATTCAGTCAGTATATAATATGTTTGACAAATCAGAGATCCCCACACTTATCTATTTGGTAGCATGATTCAGTACCGTACTACAATGGTACGGTACTGGTACTTTTCCCTAAGTATGTTTTCGTGAGTGACAAACAGTGAGGCATACACAGAGGACATAAAGGTTGGATGCAGAGGTTATTGGTTTGTCATTCAGTAGATAGTATTAAAAATTATAAATATTTTCTTATTTTAACTGGGTCAACCATTAGCCAGAGGCTACTGTTAAGGCCCCCTGTATCCCACACACTCGCCTAATCAATTTGAATCAAGTTATGAATTAGTTCAGCGGCTGCAGTAGATCGTCTTCCATCTGTTTCCAAGTTGGTGCCAGGGGGTTCAGGAAAAGAATGCAATGTGAATTCCTAACTCCCTACTTTTTAGTCCTAAGGAGACCCTTTAAATTTTGTCGTATTGTATGCTAGTATGTATGTACGTATGTATATTCATGTTTATACTACATACATACATACACGTATGTGTATGTATGCTCATACTACAGGTAGTACCACTGGAGGTTCTCCAACAGGAAGAAGAGTTCATGACATACGTAACAAAGAGCAACGATAGGTGAGCCGTGAATGTATATGAACCTGTATATATAGTATAGTGAAACCTCTGTACACCATCTTATGAGGTACAGTCATCATAATATCAAGGTACAGTATGCTGAGAGTCACTCTGTAATCCGACAGCTCTATACTCCGATATTCTCTCTAATCCAACAATCCTGTGAGGTACAATCACATTATAAAGTATGCTAAGAGTCACTCTGTCATTCAACATCCTCCTAATCTGACTTTTTTCAAGCCCTATTGAGTGTTGGATTAAAGAGGTTTCTCTGTACAGTATCATGTACACAGGTTGAGAGACCACCCTCATGCAATACCACCCCTCTTGTAAGACCAGCTTTGCTGGTTACAAGTAATAGTTATTGTATGGCTAGGTGGGCATTGGCATATTTATTCCCCGAGGGCGAGTGCAATAAAGAGCCAATGCCCAGCTAGCCATACAATAACTAGCTTGTTGTGAGCGTTTAATTTTAACGCACAACAATTAGCGGCATTGCCAATGAAAGTGATTCGTTCTTTTGTTTTAAAACTCTTGACGCTGACTCCTAAATCGAATTTCCATAGCAGCGAAGTGTTTTGCTGGGCACTAGAATTGGCAATGTTATCGAAGGAAGTGAGTTTCATTCGTTCTTTTGTTTTAACCATTTTCAACATTTGATTATAGTAAACAGGGCAAAAGTGAGTAGTAGCCCGGGGCTCTTCTAGGTTATTGCCCTGTTTGCGGTCAGTTCTAACCGCAAACAGGGCAACAACAAAAAATACTGCCCTGTCGGTCCCTTTGATCTATTGCCCAACCATACAACAAATGTACTTATGTATGTCCCCCTCCTCAGAGATCACCCCATTTGTGAAAGACCACATTTGGCATATCCCTGTGGGTGGTCTCACAAAAAGCTACTACTGTGCATGTGTACATAGACGTACAATGGTTCTGTCTTAATGGTCAACACTCAAAGGAAGAAGCATTGAGAACTATGTAAATTCAGTTGCTTCGCCCTTTCTTGAAAGGTTGTCTTCTTTTGGAGATACAAAATGTACTGGAAGCCATAAGGAGGCAGTGTGTGTGTTTATACTTTACAATCCTCAAGTCATGCCATTTCTAAAGAGGTTTATTTTACTGCGGCCTTGTTTAGTGAGTCATATATGTAGAGTATGCTGAACTTCAAGCCCCAACATGTACAGTAGGTGTATACCATACCAAACTACGTAGCGTGCGTATGTGATGGAATAGTCTGGACATAGACGTCATTTTGCTTAGTCCAAAGATTATATTTACCTTTACCTATACGTACGTACATGTAACGACAGGGTTCTCCCCAGGATTTTTTGAAGGCATAGTGCTCCCCCCCCCCCCCCCCCCCTGGTTAATAGATAAGGGCTATTGGTTTTGTAGTGTAAAGCTTTTGCAATCCACAGTATGATTCTAGTCCTCAATGCATACTGCAACTATAGATACTACAACTCCAACAGTGCTAAAGGTGACAAGTTGATCACCTGTATGGCTTCACCACGAAGGACGTATATTGGTTCACTAGTGTGGCTTCACTGACAGGAAATAATTATAAGGAACCTGTAGAAATGGAAGGCATAGCGCTCCCAGTTTAAAGAATAGCGGCTATGTGAAGGCATAGCGCTCTGCTTTTAAAGGATAGCGGAGCGCTATGCTTGAGTATTGCTGGGGAGAACACTGTAACTACATACATAATGTGTGTATATACTTACTGTATAACAAGCATTCTATTGTCCATACAACATTACCAGTTACCTAACATCTGTATGGAATCCATTGTGTTTCAGGTTGGGTAAGCAGCAGTGTATTGGACTGAAGAAGATACAGTATTTTGTGAAGAACAGGTTCTTGACTAAATTTAAAATGATGGTTGCACAGCTGATTCAGAGTTATTGACACTGGATTTATTTTCTCCCCAGGAATCTTCTTGAGGAGAGACAATCAGATGTCAAAGAAGAGTGTCTTCGATTATGGCATGTACGGGCATACATATGTGCAATCATTTGTTGTAGTCAACTAATGCATTCATAGCTGTTGCTGTTCTATGGAGAAGTCACCTTGTCCTGTACCTGTATGTGTTTGACTCTTCTGTATCTATTTTCCTCCTTTTCATAGATTAAAAATGATATTAGAAAGGTACGAGTTTCTCTCAAGCACATGGATATACTTGATGAATTTTGGAAGGTGAGTGTATGTGCACGTTCAATTAAAACTTTGTGCTAAGTGTTCGTACATTTGCACTTTTAGCCCATAGTTGCAAAATATACATACGTGTATGTACATAATATTGATACAGTTGAACCTCTCTATAATGAACCCTGGATACAATGAACTCCTGATATAACAAACATAGACCTTAGAATGTACACCTATTTACTCTATGTACTGTAAATGAACCCTGATGTATTGAACCTTTTCAGTGGTCGTGAGGTGGTTCGTTATAGAGAGGTTTGACTGTATTGATATTTATCGTATACTTTTAGGCATAAAAACATTCAAATCTCAAGTTATTCTGGGCGTACACCTTAGCATCCTCCCGAATCCCTATTTTGCACTGCATAATTCTGTATTCTTTGTGGTTGGATGTTTACTGCTGCCGTTCTGTCCCTTGCATAGAAACTCACAAGTTCTGTGCAAGTGGAGGAGTCTACTTTTAACCCAAAGGGCCTTTCGGCAGACAACCTCCCACCAGACATATACACCTGGAAGTGGTACTACACTTGTGGATCAAGATACCTGACTGTTGGAGCTGGCGTGAGTGAGAGACTACACTGCAAGCAGTGTACTGTTTACATACGTATGTGCATTTGCTGTACTTCACTGTGCACTGATGTGGGTATGTGTACATACGTACATGTGTAATGCATAGGTACGTGGGTCAAGTATGTTGCATTTTTTCCCTTTATGTGCATTGTGTTGGCGGTTAGTATGTCTGTGTGTGCTTTTAATGGCTCCATATGCGTGGTGGTGTGAGTTAGGCATATACATACATACAGTGAATCCTCTCTAATCCATGCCCTTATACGTAATTCACCAAACCTGCTAATCTTCCCTAGTTTCTGAAAAACAAATGAAGATGCATGTACTGAGTGCAAACCCCACTAATCCACCATAAAACTGACATTCCCTATTGTGGCAGATAAGAGAGGTTCACTGTATTATGTACATAGATCTAATATAGGCCCTTAACTTCGCTCAAGGTCCTGCTACGTGCATGCAATAGATTTTGGCTTCTTGTGTTAGTTGCAATAAATCCAAAACAATGTACATACATGAAGTCTCATTAATCCACCGCAGTTTGTTTTGGAATAACCTTGGGCTGGATTGTCCAAATTGCCAGCTCTAATGTATGCAGTGAACCTGATTTATTTGACACCAGCATGTCAAATACCCTTGTTTATCCCGTAATTATAATACTCTGATTTACCTCCTTCAAAACATTTACAGATTATCCTGATTTCGCCAACACCTCTGGTGTGTTCATTATTTCTAGAACAAATGTGACCAGATACACCAGATTGCACTGTAGTACAGAATTGCTGGCATATAATGGAAACTCGTTACATATGAAGAACACTCTTGCTGTAACAGAGAATTTCTGCATACGTAGTGAATGAATACGTACAGTCAAACCTCAGTATAACGAACCCACTCGGGACCACTGAAAAGGTTCACTATATCAGGGTGTTCGCTATATCAGGGTTCATTTACATAGAGTAGATAGGTGTACATTCTAAGGTCTGTGTTTGGTATATCAGGGAGTTCATTGTATCCAGGGTTCATTATAGAGAGGTTTGACTGTACATGTGCATGACTGTGAAAGTGTAACGGTATTAAGAGTCTATGAACTGATGATAATGAATTTCTGATATAGTGAAGAATTTTTGATGCTCTTTGAGATTTCATTATAATGGGATTCCACTGTGTGTGGCAGGGTTAGCCATGTAAGTCAGTGGCAGTACTCGGTACTGATTACTTGGTGTAGGATGCACAGTTTTGTTATGCTACGCAAAGTGATTTATTTAGCTGAATATTGTTTGCTGGAATCTACTGTAGCGAGCTGATTGCAAAGGCTGGAACCAAAGAGGAGACGTCAACTTTTCTAACCTTATAAACACAACTCATATGGAGTTGCCGCCAAAGACCATCTTAGATGTGGAAGTTTGCGAAATTTTTGATTCAAATGTACGTACGTAAGTTTGCTTAGGGCCGTGGAAGGGTAGTTTTCATACATGCATAAGAATGTGTACTACTGCAAATGTAGCTACAATAGTGCTGTATTGCAGTCAGTATTCCAAGTGTATTCGTAAATGGGTTAAAGATGTACATACATACTAATGGTAAGTATTGTGAATCATTTGTTTCCAGTGACATGTGTCCATATTAGAGGGGTGCCTGCAATTCAGACGTCTGGATGAGAGGGGCTCCACTACCATTAAAGTACATTTTGTGATGAATTTTGTGTCATAGGGTGTGCACTGTTTGATTTTTCACAGGGTGTTCACTGTTGGAAGTCTCATATCATTGATGTGATGTGCAGTATGTATACCATAGATCATGCATGAAAAGATTGAAGATGGGAAATATTGCAACTTTGTGTTATTCCCAATATATTGTACTTAAATCAAAAAGCGAATTTATGCATACTGCAATAAGAATGAACTAACTCTAAATCTACTTGTGCCATGAAATTATTGCGGAAAAGAATTCTAACCTGCCATAGCAATCTTTTAATGATTTAGGGTATCTAACAATCTTCTCTGATGGATACAACTGTGGGCATTACCAAATGACTACCTGCTGCAGTATAATTTTGTAAATCATGGTCTGTGTGTTGATTCCCTCTGCTTGTACGGAGGGATGTTTAACCTCCTGTACCACAATGAGTAATTGAGAATTAAAATAATTTTAAAATAGTGAATGAGATGAGAATTGCATCCCTGCAGGACACCAAACGCCATGTAATCGAAGTATTTGATGCTATTGCCATCGCTGGGACTTTTGTTGGCAACAAGCCTTTTCCTGAACGGTTTGTTTCATGCATACATGTAATATACATAATTTGATGACAGATAATTTTGATTGATTGTAGTATGAGAATCAAAATTGTTTGTCCTCAAACTATAATGTATGTACATACTGTACAGTGTATTGTACATACGTACATCTTGCTAATACACATATGTATTACTCGCAGGCAGTCACTCATTATGAAACTTTGTGAAGCTTTGAATGGGAGTGGTAGAACAAGGATGAGGTGAGTGGATGTGTACAAAGAGACTGAATAGATACTGCAATCATCTCTGTCTATTTGTTCACTCACAGGTTGAAAAAGTGTCACAAATTTGCAGAAATTGGTAGAACACTTTCAGCGTAAGTTTGTGGCTGTTTGTACTTTGTTGTATAGTATTAATATTGTGCAATACAGTGAAACCTCCGTAATCAGACATTCTCTCTAACCTGACCATCTTATGAGATACAGTCAACATATTAGAGTATGGTAAGGGGTACTGTAATCCGACAACCTCCTAAACCGGTACTTTTTTCAAGTGCCATTGGCTGCTGGATTGGAGAGGGTCTCACTATTATTTGTACCATAATTGAATATGTTAGGAGAGTTTATTATCCTGAGGTTCTCCCAATATCCTGTCTCCCTTAGTTTGGAGGATATCAGTAACAAGACTTTTCCAAGAGTTGTCTCTTTTGAAGAAAATGGTTGGTACACACAGCCCAGAGGTGTTGTTTTGTTCAAGACTCTTAAAAGTAAGCATATGAAATGGTTTCTTGTCTAAATGTGAGAATGCCTTATACTGCACTAGGTTGGTACTCGCGAGTCAGAGACAATGTTGTACACTTTGTATTCTTTTTCAGACCCTTGGCACCTGCAGTTCAGTAAATCGAAAAACCATTTCTACTTCTACAATGCTATGGAGCAGAGAAGTGTTTATGAAACTCCTGTTGGATCTGTCGCCTCTTACAAGTATGTGATATACTATTAGGTTGAATACAGTCAAACCTCTCTATAACGAACCGCCTCAGGACCACTGAAGATGTTCACTATATCAGGGTTCATTTACAATAGAGTAAAAACTAGGTGTACTTTCTAAGGTCTATGTTTGATATATCAGTGAGTTCATTGTATCCAGGGTTCATTATAGTGAGGTTTGACTGTAGCAGGTAGGGTTGACAAATGTATAATGATTATCATATATTTTTTTATGACACCTTTTAGACTGTCTCCATAACACACACACACACACACACACACACACACACACACACACACACACACACACACACACACACACACACACACACACACACACACACACACACACACACACACATGTATGCACACACAGGCACACACGCACACACACACACACACACACACACACACACACACACACACACACACATGCACACACACACACACACATGCACACACACTCATGTGCGCGCACACACACACACGTGCGCGCACATGCACACACAAAACACACACACGTACCAACTTTTCTTTTTGAATCTTCATTGTGAAGGGACTTCCTGCTAAGTCGCTTTTTATGGTTTTGGCAACCTAACCAGATCAGGTCAGTGCTAGGACTGGTGGAAGGTAAAAATTCACTTTCCGAAGGAATCTTGACCAAACATCAAGTTGCAGAATATGTGGCTAGGAGGATGAATACTTAGTTCATTGTTCTAGACTTTGCTGTGTGATTTCTAGACTAACCTTGTCTGTCACCAGCTAACTGCATTTTTAACTTGTTTGTATTGTGATCAACTTGTTATGGTGGAATCTCCGAATAAAGGACACTTTTAAGTTTGGGACAATATGAATCCAGCTGATCTGTTCTTCGTAGAGAGGTTGTCTACTTTGGGAGGTTCAAAATGTATTGTAGAAACTATTTTGGGACCTTAAGCTGTGTCCTTTGTAGAGAGGTTTATTGCATTGTGTCCTTATTTGGGAGAGTCCACTATGCTATAATGGTGACCATGCCAAGTATATCCCAAAATGCATTGAACTTTGTACTGTACTGCGGGAAGTGCATCTCAAGTGAGAATTAGTGACTGAGTGAGGACTTTAAAGTAACCAAAGGTTTGTGACAAGGGTGAGTACTAGCTGTCTCTGGTTCTGTTTTCTCTTTACATGAACCGTCTAGTTGGAGTGCCTTCAAATTCCTCCTGCCATTGTGGTTTTAATTTGCTGTTGACACCTCCTTGCCCACTGTGCCGGTCCTAGATATATACATGAAGCTGTTGACTCTATATCTCCTATTATTTACGTATAATGTGATCTTTGTGTTTGTGATTAATAATTATTTTTTGCTATGCAGTTTTCTATGTTCTTGTTTTATACTTTCTGTTGTATTCACTTGCTCTCAATCATAATAGTAATAAATGTAGCTTAGCCATAGACTAAGCGTGATTAATGGATGTAATGGCACCGTTGGGTGCATGTGGTGGGGTCCATGTCATTTCATGGGTGCTTCATACAATTGGCTGTACATTGACCAACATACACCCCAGCTGGGCTTGTCACACCAAATCTTGTCCCCCCTAAAAGTTGTCCGGCGTGGGCACTTATCGAATTCAAACTCTATACCGTTGAGGCGTTGGGGTTAGGGTTGGGTTAGGGTTTAGTATTGATGAAACGATAGGGGGACAACTTACGGCAGGGGACCATTCACGGCATTACAGGCTCAATCCCAGTATAGTACGATAGTCATAAAGCAGGTTGGGCCTCCGTACAATTCACACACCCAACAGCTAGAGCCACACGTGGTGCGCCGACCCAGTGTTACCTTGGCTATAGTGTCCTAAGTTACCCCTCATTCCAACATCCATAACCGACGCAAACAACTCCCACCCCCCAATCCAACTCAGGTGTGTATGCAGAGGTAACCCTCCCTATACACACATGCGCGCACACTTCTGCCTATATTCATGACCATTAGCCATCAGTTTCTCTTGCATGGAATTACTCAGTTTGTATTTTGTGCCTAGTCATGTTATATAACACCACCACCCCCTCCCATAAACACACTTGCAATATCACAAATGAGTGTGTGTAGTAGTGGATCCGAGTAGTGTGGCGAAGTGCATCCGATTCCTATTAATGCATACAGTACATTAAAATTAAAAATAATAGTACTAGTAACATTATAATAATTATAATACATGCATGGTATACATATACATGTATACTCATAATAATAATTATTATTATACATACACGTATAGGGTCTTAGTCTCGCGTAGCCCAGACTGCTAATTTACCCTAGCTCGCCTCCATTTTTATATGCTAACGTCGTGCACCTCGCTGACCGGTGCACGTCAGCATACAAAAAATGGAGATAGATACATAGATAGATAGATATTATTATTTATGCAGGAAAACCTGTCAGCTCAATATGGCTGGTCTATACCCAGGTATCCTGAAGTCGGAAGTCCCGGAGGCGAGGTTAGTGGTCTGTGCTACGCGAGGGTTAATTTAAAAGTTGCGTGATTTTATAAAACCCCAAGTCATGATAAGCGATAGCGATAGCGATGGTGAATTTGACGGTTGTGGTCAAGGCTCGCCTACTACTTTTAGTTCCAACCTGCACCGGTATAGCTCCAGTAGCGTTGAAGCCCTGTCACAACGTCCCCCTATCGGACGGCAGTCCCATCAGAGTCTATGGTCCCATTCAAGCAGTGCAAGTGATCCAGGAGGAGATTTAGAGGAGGAAGGAAGCGACACTGAACACCCGAAGTCTTCAGGGGAACAGCAGTCGTTCTATCGTACAACTGGAGGTCAACATCTAAGAACTAGACCGATTGTAACAAGCCAAGGTGATTCAGATGATGATTTGCAATTGCCCGAAGATGGAAAAAAACCCGCATTTTTCAGTACAGAAAACAAAGCGATCCCGCTCTGCTCCTAGTCTCGTGGACCAGACCCTACTCGCCGTGTGGGCGAGTAGGGTCTGGTCCACGAGACTACTCTGCTCCCGTAGATAGAGACCCCACTAGTGGAGATATGGGAATACCATTGAAAAAGAAAATGCATTACCAATTCCAAGTGAGTGCAGAGATTTCGCTAAAAGAAAACTATTGGCTGAGTGTAAGCGCATTTTTATAGCCTATGCGTGTCTAGTCTCGCGTAGCCCAGACCGCTAACCTCGCCTCCATTTTTTATATGCTGACGTCACCGGTGACGTCAGCATATAAAACATGGAGGCGAGGTTAGCGGTCTGGGCTACGCGAGACTAATGCGTGTCTATCCCCATGGGGTTCTGTCCAGTGAGGGGGGGGGGGGGGCGTAATTCCACCCCCAAACTCTCCAGCTTTCACCCAAAGGCCCACTTAAGTCAAAACAAACCCTGAATGGTCTAAATTTTAGCACACACACACACACACACACACACACACACACATGATTAGTACTGTAATCACTGTAGACAAGGACAGCTCGTGAGCCCGGGGAAGACTTAGAGGCCCTCAATGAGGACAATGCTGCACAAGTTTCCAGCAATAGCAGAATAGGGCTTAGAGCACACAGAAACAAGTCAGAGACCAATAAAGGGGAGCTTGAAGAGGTGAATTATTCTTCTTGCTAAATACAGTACTACTTTCACCGTTAACACAAATGTATATGAAGGTTTGCACTTTTGTATTATTTCATGTTGTAGGTAAGTTGTGAGGAAGTACCTGAATGGATTACACCCTGTAGCCTGGATCCACCCACTGAGGATGATCTAAAGACATGGTTCCGGATAGACAAGGTGTGCAGTGTATTTCTACATACATACGTGTGTGTGTGTGAGTGTGAGTGTGAGTGTGTGTGTGTGTGTGTGTGTGTGTGCGTGTGAGTGTGTGTGGTTTATGTATCAGTTATATCCTGTCCAGATGTGCTGCAGCAGAAATACAGTGCTGATTGACCAAGGACGAAGTCCGAGGTCATCAGCACTGTATTTTCTGCTGCAGCACATCTAACTAATTTGTATCCTGGCAAATTTTCACTGTTGACTGTTGGTGTGTACAGTCTCATCTAGAGTTGATCAGTTTTAGCCACTTACTCCTACCAATTAACATCAATTGACATCAATTAGGAAGTGTACATATATCAGTGACCTGTGCTACATCACAAATGTCAGCACGCTTTTCCTTTGATCCACCCATAATTCACCCCTGCACCAGGATACAAGTATGTGTGTGTGTGTGTGTGTGTGTGTATGTGTGTGTGTGTACCTGTGATGCACTGCTGCAGTTGTACGTGTAGGTGCATAATAACCATTTAAAATGGTAAAAGCATTTCCTGCATCCCGCAGCATATTGTACGTATGTGCTGCGGTATGTAGGAATTTGCACAGTGTGCACTCAGTCCAACTAAACTCTGTCTAGCCCTATACCCGTCTAGCCACATGTATGTGTAGCCCCATGCCTGTCTTGCCCTTTGCCCACCAAGCCCTGAACCGGTTTTGCAACTTACCCTTGTTCCAAGTGTTTTTGGAGGATTCTTTTTTGATTAACCCTTTTTGCACGATCTTGTGTCAATCCTTTTACCATTTCAAATGGTTTTTGTATGCCCTTGTTCTTGCGTTTTTCCCTTTAAAGTGAAATGGTTGCTTGAATCATAGCTCGAATAGAGGCTGTTAAAGAAGGTTTCCACTGCAGTTAAGAAGAAACACAATCAAATCTTGTAAGATGATTAAACTAGAACTATGCAACTACCTAACTAAAATCAAAGGCTCAAACAAAGCAGCACTGAAGTTGATGATCATCGAATGCTTGGCCTTATGTACGTACTTGTACACCTAGTCTTGCGTAGCCATTCTGCTGATCCGAAAATGGCTGATCCGGTGAATGTATGGGATTTGCCCATTAAAACTTTCTTGCTTTAGAAGTGTAGGTGTTGCTTCAAAACCTACAAAAAGCACTTTGCGCTAACAATTGGAGCTCACTGGTGAAAGATGAGACCTCTGGACCCTTCGTGGCAACCTGTAGCTCAGTTCAAAAAAACGACGAGAAGAATAATCTTAAAATGGTATGGTGTTGTGGACCCATACCTCGGCGAGTGTACTTCGCATTTCTTTAAAGAGATAGCTTTACAAAACTTATCAACTACTTTTCCTTGTGGCTGGTGTGTCAAAATGCACCAAAATCCACTTTTGAAAACTATGGAGTTACCATACCATTAGTTTTTGGGCGAAAACAAATTTTCGCTAATGTGTGGCAGCCATGTTTTTCCGTGTCAATTCTACATATGGAATACTACTGTACTCCATAATATACCGTACATCGGGAAACTTTTGTGGCACAAATATTTCGCGGCTTGCCTCATTTTTGGGGTCATAAATTTTTGTGGATAAATAAATTCACAGGCTCTGCCTGCAGATAGTGCAACGAAAGGGTTTTTCTTACTTTCTAAGCGTTTGCCTCTCCCAATGAACGAAATTGTGTCTTTCTTCGTTTATCCTATAGGTGTAGTTAATATTTCAATCTGTCAAGAGTGAACTAGTAAGATCTAGTAGGTGGAATGTAGTCCTCCTAGCGGTTATTCGTCGACGTTGCGGAAGCTTGAAGACTATTGGTGAAGATACATACGAAACTACGTTCCTAAAGCTTAAAAAGCAAACCCAAGGAAAAGTAAACTAATGATCTAAGTAATGTACATTGTATGCAATTGATTTTTGCATGCAAACAATATCTATAAGCAAAAGTGGTACATGATCCCGTCAGCAGCCATTTTTTCATTAAAGTTCGCGAATGAATAATTTCGCGGATCCTTTTGAACAACGAGAACACAAAATTTATTAGCCGCGAAAATTTCCTGACATACGGTATATATATATATATATATATATATATATATATATATATATATATATATATATATATATATATATATATATATGGATGTTAAGGAAAATCTTATAATAGAAAATTTATACGATAGTAATAGAGAAGATAATAGAGATAATAGATAATAATAATAGAGAAGATATATTATTTTATTGTACTGCCTAATTTATTGCTGATAGTTTTCATTGCAAAAAATAGTAATAGAGAAGTATAAATATTATTTATACTAATATTTATACTAGAATGAGTTATAGGAATTGTTTTCAAAACAGTTGTCCAGTTGCAATAAACAGTATGTTCAATGAATGTTCAGCTGTGCACTTAACACTTCAATGCTTTGCAAGCTAGTGATTGGAGTGCGTGGGGCGGCAGCCCCCACAAGTTTTTAACTTGTATTACTAGCTTGTTGTGAGGACTTTAATTTGGCTAATTGGCAAATTTTCATACCAAGTCGTCAAATTTTATACCACCAAAATTTATTAGTTGACTCCCATAATTAGCTGAGAAACAACGAGAACTGGTGGTCCACTGACAGCGCAACGTACTAATTGTTCTTTGCTTAGCCAGGAATAGGGCACATGTGGCAGACATGATTTAAGAAGTATGCCTGAGTACAGTAGTACCCCTTTTGAGAGACCACCCTTGTTAATGACACCTAGTAAGGCTGGTCACGAATGTAGTATGCACCATTTTAATCTCCCCCTCATCAGAGACCACCTCTTTTGAAAGAGCACCTTTCACATGTCCCTAAGAGTGGTCTCTTAAAAGGGATACTACTGTACAGTGTATACGTATTTGCATGATCTTGAATGTCTTTACTTTATGGTACTTTTCATGTTTTGTGTACACTATGTACATACAGTGAAACCTCTATAATAAGGACACCATTGGGACTGCAGTAAGCTGTCCTGTATAATGAGGTGTCCTTATTTCGGAGAATTCAAATGTACACATGTCAATGCAAGGGATGCCAATTTGGACAGAACAGTGGTGTCCTGTTAAAAGAGGTGGCTGCATTTCAGAGGTTTCACTGTAAACTATATGTCTGTATACAGGTCAGGAATGAAGATGGCCAACATAGATGCAGTGTTCGACTTCATGTTCACTGGGATGAAGGATGAATCTGGAGTGAGTGTGGAACTGATGCAGGGATGCCATATCTGCTTCTAGTGTGTAGAATCAGCTAGTTTGTGATTCAACACCAAATGCATGCACATAGCTCAGTCGTGCATCTGAATGGTACAATTAACATTAATCGCTTTCATGCACTCATTACATGCGGAAATTTAACCTTTTATGTACATATACCCTATTCACCGAACCAAATGATTTTCTCTGTTTTATCTTCTCTGCATGTGGCTATAGAAGAGATTAGTTGATACAGACAAAGTCCTCTACTTTGCTGACATCTGTGCTGGTCCAGGTGGTTTTTCTGAGTATGTCTTGTTCAGGACAAAATGGCATGCAAAGGGTTTTGGATTCACTTTAAAAAGTGTGTGTGTGTGTGTGTGTGTGTGTGTGTGTGTGTGTGTGAGTGTGTGT
>CAUJGJ010000313.1:9127478-9132478 GCA_963170055.1 Halisarca cf. caerulea | reverse complement strand
GATCTCCAAAATTTGCTTATGTAATGAAAAAAGGACCTCTCCTTCCGTCCACAATCTCTAATCAGACAAATTGTCTTGGTTCTGAGATGACCGAAGTGGAGAGGTACGTTGTGTGTACGGCATGTGATTTTAAATTTGAAGTTTGTGACTTGCCTATGAATGCAAGTCAGAGAAATGGACTAGTACATATTGATACTGAGTTTTAAACGTATCTTCACATTCAGGGGAAGAGGAGGTTTATTGTTGAAGTCATTGATACTATTGCCATCGGTGGGATATTTGTCGGGAATAAATCTTTTCCTCAAAGGTTTGTTTGTTGTCCTCACCAAAGTAGTCATTCTCATGCATCTGCAGCCTCCTCTGCTTTATAAAATGCATTCTGTGTATTATACTGTATCACTTATGGCATGTTGTTGTGAATTTTTTGAAAATCACATGTATAGACAAGCGTTTTCAGCCAAGCTATGTGAAGCATTGAATAGACCTGATAGAGTACAGATGAGGTGAGCAAATGGGATATATATACAGCAGGGCAAATTGGAATTGTGGGGTAATTCAGAAAAGCCAATCAAAAGCAGTGTCAACAGCAACTTTTTTACTATAGGTCTTATTCTTGCAGTATTGCCTGTGGGAATTGGGGATTCAGCATTGCAAATATATATAACTAGACAGCTTAGCTGTACCAAAAGTAAAGACCTTGTTCCGTTTTACCTCTAGTGTTCTGTATTGTACTGTGCTGCACACTGCCAATAATTGTGCCTATGCAGATTACATTGCCCTGAGTATATACATAGGTGAATGAATATAACATTATTCTGTAGATTGAAGAAAACTTACAAATTCACAGAAATTGAGACAAATTTTTCAAGGTTAGACATGTGACCCTGCATCAGTAGTATATCTATGATAACAGGCTGCATACATATGACTGAGCAATCGTGAAATTTTCTAACCTTCGATGATGACCGTCACGGATAAAGACTGAAGCGAATTAACTTTTAGAAAGGAACATGTCAGGGGGGGCAAGGGGGCTGCAGCCCCCCCCCCCCCCCCCCCCCCACTCTAGAGAGAGGGGGGCTGAGCCCCCTCACTAGTGTAGGATTAGGAAAGGAGCTACAGATACCTAACTATCATGGCATGCGGAAACTGTTCTAATACTTAATTGAAGCACATAAAGAGTTCACTCACAATTTATATTCAAGCTCTAGTAGTAATATTTTTGCCATATATATATATATACATACATATATATATATATATATATATGTATGTATGCATGATCAAAGTATTATAGACTGGTAGTATTGGAATTCTCAGCCCCCCCCCCCCCCCACTCAAATTTTGCTGCTGCCGCCCCTGCATGTGCTCCTAGACTAGTAAGCTTTGTTTTCACGGTATAGTATTTTCGTAGTTCCTCGAAGCTGTCTTCTCTTGTATTAAGTTGAAAGCGTTCTCTTCGCATTTGCAGCACATACGTATCCAGTATACGGTGCAGACGCAAGATTCGTCGCTGGAATGGAAAGTTGTAAAGCTATAATAATCTTCGTTTGGCTTGATTTTAACACCGAAGTACCTTCTCTGCGAGCAAAATCCTTCTTTCAAGTGGGATACATATTAGTTATACCCCACTTTTGCTGGGTACATGGGAATATACTAAGTGTTAGGTGTTGATTAACACTCGGGCTTCGCCCTCGTGCATCAACACCTAACACTTAGTATATTCCCCATGTACCCAGCAAAAGCGGGGTATAACTAATACATACATACATACATATATATATATATATATATATATATATATATATATATATATATATATATATATATATATATATATATATATATATATATATATATATATATATACATATATATATAATATATTATAATTTATATATACATATATGTAATATTATATCATACAGTATATGTGTACACACATATGCACGCACACACACACACACACACACATCATTTTATGGCAATGCTGATAGTGTCCTATAAACCATTCACTTTCAACTTCTTTTGCAGCATTGCATGACTATTTATAATACTACGTATGTGCATCCATTATGTACAATTATTACTTTTTTCATTGAATTTTACATCACATTTTTAATAATAATTTACTATCTTTTATGTGTATTTGTTTTCCAAGTTTGGAGGATATTAGTGACAATAAAGTAGCACGTATTGCTTCTTATGAAGATGATGATTCCTATACATTACCAAAAGGCATCGTTCTTTTCAAAATTTTCAAAGGTATATGAGTGATCTACTCATCATAATATGACACAGCGTGGGAATGTGTGTTTATGTTAATTTGGCATAGTTTTGTGTGACAGAAGCACTTAGTCTAGTAATTCATTCCTACATCCCACATTATATTATTAGCTGTGGGATTTAGGAATTTGCACACTGTACCCAGTACAACCCACCTCTGTCTAGCCCTATGCCCGTCTAGCCCAAAGTCTCCCTAGCCCTATGCCCGTCTAGCCCCTTGTGTGCCTAGCCCTATGCCCGTCTAGCCCCTTGTGTGCCTAGCCCTATGCCCGTCTAGCCCCTTGTGTGCCTAGCCCTATGCCTGTCTAGCCCGGCCCTTGTATGCTTAGCACTATGCCAGTCTAGACCTATGCATGTCCATCCTCATGCCTGTCCAGCCCAATGTATACCCAACCCTCTGTATGTCTATACCTATGCCTGTTCAGCCCTATGCAACAAACAACTCTCCTTGTTCCAATAATTTTTGATGATTGACAATTTTCATCCCTACATCTTTTATCCATTTTAAATGGCATTTGTCACATGATTCTTAATATACTGTAATTTCACACATTCATCTCTCTCCAGATCCGTGGCATCTACAATACAGCAAATCAAACAGGCGATTCTACTATTACGATAGTTTTAGGAGGACAAGCACCTTTGATCCACCTATGGAATCTCTTGCCATTGCCTCTTATGTGTGCGTGGAGTTGTGAATTGAATTGGTTATGCTTATACAATGCATGTATAGGACACTTGGGACAGCTCCATTTGCTCTTTGTAAGGAGGTTGTCCTCTTTGGGAGGTTAAAACGGTATATAAGCATTATTTGGAGGAAATATTTTGGGACCTCAAGCTGTGTCCTTTGTAGAGAGGTTTAGTATACTGTGTCCTTATTTGGGAGAGTCCACTATTGAAGGTTCTACTGTATGCCCTGCCAATGGCACTTTCCCACTTAAGCATGTCTACATTTGTAGTGTGTGCTTGTTTGTCACTGTAAGTTCTTTTCTATACATGTATACAGTGGGACCCTCTTATGACAAACTCTCTTAATGTGAAAGTTTGTCTTCGGACAAATCATGTTCCAAGCCCAAGGGTAGAAATCAGCATGTTTCACAATGTCTGCCATTTTACTATTGCACAAGCCATGATTATTTGCATATGGAAAGTTATTGAAAGAAATTCTCTCATGAAAGTCACAAATATTGTTGGTCACCAAAATTTCCCACTACTATCAAGAGGGTATTTTTCAAAGAATAAAATTCTAGATGATGATAGAAGTGTGGATTGTTGACAGTAAAGAAATTTGCGGTTTATGCCAGAAGGAAATTAAGACTTGCAAAATTACTAACTTTTATGAGTATGTAAATATTTTGTGGTCTCCTAATCACAAAATCACAATTTTTTACCCCTCGAAAAATACCCACTATAATTATGGTACAGTAGTAACCTCTTTTGAGAGACCACCCTCGTGAAAGACCACCTCTTTGTAAGACCAGCCTTACTGGGAACAAATACACATGTATGTCCCATACTAAATTCGCTCTCGTCAGAGACACTTTTGCCTGTCCCCTAAGGGTGGGCTCTAAAATAGGTACTACTGTACACTGTACATGTCCGCATGTTGTGTATATCAACTACATATGCCCACACACTCTTGTTCACTTACATATAGTGACTGTCTCAGAAGTCGTATGTTGTGGATATGGCCAACACACCAGGTCAAGCCTGTCTTAGGGCTTGTAGATGACACAAGCTCACTCAGCGAAGACACACTAACCAGATCACGAGTTGTTGAACATGTATTAAAGAATACGTGAACATTGAGCATCTATTAAAGAATACATAGTGATGAATATGTGGACACGTGCACTGAACATGTGTAAACCCTCCTTTTAGATTTCTTTCCGTTGACTTGTTTTTTAATGTTTATAATCATCATACAAGATATGTGACGTAGCAATGAAAACATTTCGCCATTGGACATATGTATACGTAATTATACGTTTTCCCACATATACCCAGACAATGAGACACCGGGTACATACACGTACACACTCATCAATCCACCCATGCACGCATGCCCGTTCATGTATATATGCTATTCATATATATGTATATGCTGTGATCACATATGATTGGGTGGATCGATGAGTGTGTAATATTAGGTATACTCCAGTTAACAGCTGAAATCTGTTAGTGCACTCTCTGGAATCAATTAAGGACTTGCACGTACAGGACGCATGCATGCAAAGGACATATATATTATAATATCTATCTATCTATCTATCTATGTATATAAATTATACATAGATAGATAGATATATAGATATTATATAAAGTGCAGCTGCATGCATGCAATTAATCCCTGAATTCATGATCATAAATAGTATATACATAGGTACATACATGCAGTTTGAACCTTGAAAAGAGGTAATTTAAATCTTTCGGCCATTGATCAAAAAGAGGTCAACCTTCCATCTATGAATTGAGTTCGAAGCTGATCAATGTACATACTTGTGCATACATGCCCAAGCAGGCCCAATTGAGGCTTGCATGGGCTGGCTGTGTTTATATATATAGCCCTGCATGTGTGGACTATGTGATCAGCCTTTGCAATTTAATATAGTAATACTCGGTCATTAAATTTAGATCCTATAGTCTTAGCTAGTAACCACCTGGACCACCTGTCTGCAGAGACCATGCACTGTACTAGGCTGGTTGCATGATATTCG
>CAUJGJ010000313.1:9082478-9114978 GCA_963170055.1 Halisarca cf. caerulea | reverse complement strand
CTTTGAGAAATTCCACGTTTCATATTCTTGCTATTCTTTGAACAATTTCCTTTCAGCAGTGACAAGTGGATACTTTCTATCAGTCGTTTTTACCTGATTTTATACTTGCACATACACCACACGAGAGCTATAGACTAAAATGTAGTCCACATTAGCGCAGCAAGGCAACATGTATTTTAAAAGTACATGCATGAAAAACACTGCCCGGTTGATTGGGGTGTCCGTAACAACGTTGGTTAGATAAGCAACATTCTAATGTACATGTTTATGCATGTACTGTCATTGTTATAACTCCTTTTATAGACCCATGGCATCTACAATACAGCAGGCAAAAGAATCAGCTCTACTTTTACAATTCATTGGACCACAAAAGCATGTATCAAGCACCTGAAGGCTCCCTTGCCTCTTATATGTAGGTATTGATTTCTTTAATCTTTATATAGCACACATGAATGTATTGTATTTTGTTTAATATATCTCATGAAGGGACGTTCTTCGAAGTCGCTTGTTGTGGATTTGGCAACATGACGAGATCAGGTCGGTGTTGGATCTAGTGGAAGGGAAAGCTTCTCTCAGCAAAGAAAGTTTCACCAAACAAGTCATAGATTACGTGGCTGAAAGGACCAAACCTTAGTTTTGTAGTCTCGCATTTCTTGATTTCTAAAAACTTTTACAGCCTTAGGCTGCTGCATGCACTTCTGATTGTAATGAGTTGAACAACTGGCATCCAGTTATGTAGCCAACTGGAACGTACAGTTAA
Source organism: Halisarca cf. caerulea (assembly GCA_963170055.1). Classification (NCBI taxonomy): domain Eukaryota; kingdom Metazoa; phylum Porifera; class Demospongiae; order Chondrillida; family Halisarcidae; genus Halisarca; species Halisarca cf. caerulea. Next base: position 9,114,218 of record CAUJGJ010000313.1, on the reverse strand, counting down.
CCATCGGGATAGAACACACACACACACACACACACACACACACACACACACACATATATATATCCACAAATACATATATACCACCTGTCTACGTACAGATCTGTCATTGACTGCATGCTATTATAGTGTCATTCCCAGACCGCAGTTCCACCTTATCTTATATGATACATAGCAGCCGAAATGCAAAACAGCTGTATATATGCATATATGTTATAGTCTGGATGAAGAGGAATATGGAGCATGATCACTATATAGTTGATCTTCCCTTGAGTGATATGCAGTGGAGCCTGTATAATCCGGCACATGGCATGGGGAATGAAAGCTGCAGTGCTGGATTACCAGGTACGTTGCTGGATTATAGAGGTCATACAGTTTGTATGGTAAAATTTAATGGTCAGTGCCAGAGAACCTTGACCAGTTTAGGAGAATGCTGGTTAACAGAGGTGCTGGATTACAGGCAAATTCCACTGTGTACAGTAAAACCTCTATAATCTGCCAAGTAAACCTGCAATCCACCCCGGTTTGAGAAAATGATCGAATTATAAACGTGCATGTACCAAGTGTAAACCTCGCTAATCCACCAACATTCCCCATGCACTAATCCACCAACATTCCCCATGCACCAATCCACCAACATTCCCCATGCACCAATCCACCAACATTCCCCATGCACCAATCCACCAACATTCCCCATGCACCAATCCACCAACATTCCCCATGCACCAATCCACCAACATTCCCCATGCACCAATCCACCAACATTCCCCATGCACCAATCCACCAACATTCCCCATGCACCAATCCACCAACATTCCCCATGCACCAATCCACCAACATTCCCCATGCACCAATCCACCAACATTCCCCATGCACCAATCCACCAACATTCCCCATGCACCAATCCACCAACATTCCCCATGCACCAATCCACCAACATTCCCCATGCACCAATCCACCAACATTCCCCATGCACCAATCCACCAACATTCCCCATGCACCAATCCACCAACATTCCCCATGCACCAATCCACCAACATTCCCCATGCACCAATCCACCAACATTCCCCATGCACTAATCCACCAACATTCCCCATGCACTAAACCACCAACATTCCCCATGCACTAATCCACCAACATTCCCCATGCACTAATCCACCATACATAAAACTACATGTCATTCCGGCCCAATTGTGGTGGATTATCACCATATATACTCATGCATGTATGTCCACATGTACACTGTTTATCAATACTATAAGCATACTATAATATTATATAGTATTAATAATACAATACAATTATAATAGTAATATATTCAGTAAATTATACTTGTGTATGTACAGTGTCACATGTACATACACCACTCTTGTGCACGGAGTATTATACTGTTTAGCGTTAAATCACGTCTGTATCTGGTCATAAATGTCATAGGTCTCGTCCAGCGTACCTTGATCCTCTCTGTCGTTCTCGACAGAAATGACAACCTCAGAAGGTGAGGGTTGTAGTGGCCCTCTCTCCACATCAGCTGCAGAGTCCTCCCCAACAACACTGTATATTGGCTCCTCGGCTGTGTTGTTTGTGTTTACATCCTGTTGTTGTTGTTGTTGTTGTTGTTGTTGTGTTGGTGATGGTGATAGCTGCTGTGATACATCATTTGATCTGTCAACACTTGTCTGAGATGGCACATATGCTGGATTCTGTTCGCAATGTACGCCAACAAATCCATCTCCATTTTCACCCACCAAATGTTGTTGTTGTTGTTGTTGTTGTTGGGATTGTTGACTACTATTGACTACCTCTTCAGCTGGAATGTAAGCTGGATTCTCTTCACATTCCACACGAACATACTCCCCCTCGCTGGTAGCTTGTTGCTGTTGTTGTTGTTGTTGTTGTTCTCTTAAATTCTGAATCCTTGCTGGTACATAAGCTGGATTGTGATCACAGTTTATATCAGTATAAGAGTTGTCATGGTTACCATCCTGGTTGTCATGGTTACCAGATGCCCCTGTCAAAACCACACTGTTAGTAGGTGAGTCTTCATAGCTGGGATTAACTTCCAGCTGTATGTTAAAATGCTCAGATGTACCTGTATTCACATGGTTGTCATGGTGAGGGGAATCCCCATCTTCCTCACTGTTACTGCTGTGTTCACTGACAGTCCCGTAGGCAGGATTTTGTTGTAGCTTGAGTCTCATGTATGTGTTGGACTCCATTGGCGCCATGTCCTTCTTCATCTTTTCCATACTTCTTGAAGCTAGAAGAGAAAAGTGGCAAGGAATGTTGCCTTATAGAAAGGCAAGAGCATGCACAGTTGTTCACTTCTCCCAAATGTTATATGTGCACATACACACGTGCACACACACACACACACACACACACACACACACACACACACACACACACACACACACACTATTACAATAAACCCGTGCTCACCTAAGATTCCAGTCACCTTATGATAGCACACATACACAATAAGTCCCACAGCCAACAGTGTGACCAAACCCAGTACAACTGAGACTACAATGAAGACAATATCCAGTGGATCACTTGGTTCTGTAGAACGAAATGAAATTCAGGCAATAATTTCATGACGATGTGTGTGTGTGTGTGTGTGTGTGTGTGTGTGTGTGTGTGTGTGTGTGTGTGTGTGTGTGTGTGTGTGTGTGTGTGTGTATGCACATTAGCACTTTTGTGTGTGCTTCTTTATGTTCTATAAATGTATAGAGATTCTTACCACATATACACACAGAGAAACCCCACTCACACACATGCATACACACATACATGCATGCATGCAGGCCAGCTGCAGTGTGCACACACACACAAGCATGCACACCACTCACCTCCAACTGGTAACCCATAAATGAAGACGCACTCACTACTTCCGAAAGGGTTCTCTGCCAAGACTGAAATGTCATACATTCCACTTGCAACGTTGTCGAACAATATTTTGTTTTGCTCACCAGAGACGCCTCCATCCACCACGCCCACCCTCTGATCACCACCATTGTCGAGAGCAGTCAGTGTAACGATGTACTGTAGTGGTATCTCTTCTTCGCCCGGTAGTACCTGTGACCCCGCCCACGAGACGAGCAGGGAGCTGGAGGATATAAATGTGACACCAAGACCACTTAGAGAGCCGGGAACACCTGCAGAGTTGAGAGCATGCAAAGAACATCAATCATCCACTGTTTATTATAGTATTATATGATATAATATTATATGATATATAAATGTATATTATTATATATTATATTATATATATATTATTATATAATATATTATTATAACATTGAACAGCTGCAAATGTGCAATATGTGACATGAATTAGCACACAATCATGTCATTATGATTGTAATTTCTTGTGAAGTACATATAAACACATGGTATATTGATGTACACTGACGCATATTATAAAGTTTGTACACAATGAAACAATTTAGCACACACACACATGCACACACACACACACACGCACACAAACACACACACACACACACATACACACACACGCGCGCGCGTGCGCACACACACACACATGCACACACACACACACACACACACACACACACACACACACACACACACACACACACACACACACATACACACACACGCGCGCGCGCGCACACACACACACACACACACACACACACACACTGCACACACACACACATGTATGCACAGCTGGACATCCACATAATGTATTGTATACTTGCAGCACACATGTTAGAACTTATATTATACATATAAATACACATACCAATTCTCACATACATTAAAAGACATACACATCCGTGTACATGAACGACGTATTATGAACACACTACACACATACATAGTATACACACAATACACGTAAAACACACTATCCAGTATATATGCATGAGCTTCACTGGTAGTTTAGTAACATGCGTATTTATACCATGAACCTCTCCAATTAATCTGACACTCAGTGTGGCCTGAAAAGGTGTTGGATTAGGAGACTGTCGGATTACAGAATGACTCTTGCCATAATTTAATATGGTGACTGTACCTCATAAGATGGTAAGATTAGAGAGAATGTTGGATTATAGAGATGTCAGATTAGAGAGGTGTTGGATTAGAGAGATGTTGGATTAGAGAGGTGTTGGATTATAGAGGTGTTGGATTAGAGAGATGTTGGATTAGAGAGATGTCAGATTATAGAGGTGTCAGATTAGAGAGGTATCAGATTATAGAGGTGTCAGATTATAGAGGTGTCAGATTAGAGAGGTGTCAGATTAGAGAGGTGTCAGATTAGAGAGGTGTCAGATTAGAGAGGTGTCAGATTAGAGAGGTGTCAGATTAGAGAGGTGTCAGATTAGAGAGGTGTCAGATTAGAGAGGTGTCAGATTAGAGAGGTGTCAGATTAGAGAGGTGTCAGATTAGAGAGGTGTCAGATTAGAGAGGTGTCAGATTAGAGAGGTTCCACTGTATATATTAAAATTTCAGTATATACACATGCAAGGCAAAATTGCACCACAGAAAATGTCTACAAACCTCCAACCAGAACTGAGAAGTCCACAGGTGTTGTCAGAGCTGAGAACTTGGTGCTTTCTTGCACAACTTCTGGCAACCTTATGAAGTCCAACCCGCCAAAACTGCTGACGTCCCTTTTTGCCGGAGCTACCATGAACTGAGCTGTCTTGAAGATCACTGTATCCGATGCCAAGCACCTGTATGTACCGCTGTGCTCGGGTCCAGCTTCCATTGTCACATTCAGAATGGGACCGCTTGCATTGGAGCGTGTCCCATTTGTGTACCATTGGTAGCGTATTTGGGTGAATGATGGTGGACCACTCAAGTCTCCAATGGCGAATCGTGGAGCGTAGTCAGCCGAAGTGAGTTGAGGGGTACAGTTGAGATGAAACGGGTCTCCTCTTTTGATGTAGAGCACACTGGAGTGGTTATCGTACTCTGGAGGAACTGTGAGCAGAAATGGCTCAAATTTTATATATGTAGCTACATTATAATTATATGCACATAATTGTGCAGTGCATATAATATTATACAGTATGTATGTATGTAAAATGTGTGCTTTGTTAGTGTGTGTATATACATGTATGCGTGCACGTACACAAGTGTGTGTATGTGTGTGTGTGTGCATGTGTTTGTATGTGTGTGTGTGTGTGCATGTGTGTGTGTGTGTGTGTGTGTGTGTGTGTGTGTGTGTGTGTGTGTATGTATGTGTTGTATGTGTGTGCATGTGTGTGTGTGTGTGTGCTGTGTGTGTGTGTGTGTGTGTGTGTGTGTGTGTGTGTGTGTGTGTGTGTGTGTGTGTGTGTACATGTATGAGTGTGTAAATTCCACTCAATCCCTTACATTATACTATATGTACATACATAATGCACATGACATGTATACATATATGCATATCTTGAAATTTCACTTACAGCGCACAACTAGCAGAGCTCCACTGGTACCAGTGGCTGGTCCAGCCACATTGGAAGCTGTCACACTATACACACCGCTGTCTTCACGTCTCACATCCGAAATTGTCAATTCGGATTCATTTGCACTGTAGCGTCCAAACATGCCATTGTTGTTGTTGTTGTTGTTGTTGTTTACTCCAATTGTTTTGTTGTTTACACTCCACTCGTATGCCACCTCTGTAGGGTTTGCTCCGTACAGGATTAGGGATATCGCTGCATCCTTTTGCTCACCTTCAGTGATGAAAACTGAATCCAAAGAGAAATAGTCGCCTCCATAGATAATGCCCTCTCTTGATTCGTATCCGCTGTCACTGAAGTTAGACACTTCAATGCCAAAATATACGGGAGCATCTGTGAATTGCGTAGAAGAAAAAACAGTGTGATGTGTTGTTTGTAGGGCAGTAATTTAATGTAATTCATGATGTGTGCGGACATTAATCAATAATATAATATACTATATTTCTATGTAAGCACATATATATATCCTATTGCATGTTGATGCACATTTGTACATACATATACACACATTTATGCACACATGTACACACACACACACACACACACACACACACACACACACACGTACACATGCACACACACACACACACACACCACACCACACACACACACACACACACACACACACACACACACACACACACAGTACATGTTTACATACATAAAACATCAACAGTTGCTGTAGGGGTAACTCTCATGGTATCTGACACACATCTGTACTGGGTGGCAAAATCCAGAACGCCTGTAGATCTGATGTCAGTTCTTACAAAGTGTACAACATATCTCTGTCCAGTTTCAACAGTAGCGGGGGTAAATTGAAAGGTTCTCTCAAAGAAGTTTGGATTACTCGCATCTTTTAGCTCCTCGAAGTTAACAAATGTGATGTTAGATGCATTCTCAAAGACACAAGTGAAATTGAGATCAAAACAAGCAAACTGTCCATCTCTAAACGGCCCATCCAGCGGGACGTCCCTGTTGAAGTTGTTGACCAAACCGCTGTCATTGGTGGCATTCAAGGTCACTTGCTGAGGTGATATGGTTCCATTCCCACTTGCAAAATGTAACATGGGACCCAAGAACACGACGTATGGAACTGCATGGAAAATGGTGGATAAAGAGATTAGAGAATACTATCGATGATTCGTAAAATATGCAATTAAGAGTAAACAATAATGCATAGTCTGGTTCGATCCCCTGATTGAGTCAAGTTGCAAAATATCAACATGCAGAGGCTGTAGTCTGGCATGCTTGACCATCCTCACTGACACACCAAGGTGCTCCACAAGTGAGTGGGGACGGTCTAGCATGCCAGACCACAGAGACCATGAAATGTGCTGATCTCACTAATTGGTTGACTACCGTACTGTGGGGTTCTACCATTGTGGACCACAGTAGAGATTCACGTGTAGAAATGACGCGATATTAAAATGGCCAACCGTGCATACTTCAATACCTCACATGTTTGCACTAAATTTAGTCACTTTCAGTGCATTTTAGAGCTCCAACGATAATACACAGCGAAGCCTGACTGTGTCTTCCCTCAACCACCTTCAATCCTAGTGAGGGATGGGGGTGGGGGTGATCTTTGTGGTTGAATTGAGCAGGTAGCTATAGGTAGATTGCTTCACTGGTTTGGTTGCATTAAACAGGCAGCTAGCAGGATTGTAGCACTGATTTGGTTTAGTTTGTGATCTTCCCCTGTGGTGTTGCGGATGTAGACAATAGGTTGCCCTAGTGGTTGTCCTAACTGACCATATATCCTTATGCTGATTCTGTCTGGGGGAGGGGGGTGATTTTTGTGGTTGCATTAGGCAGGTAGCTGTAGTAAGATTGTAGCACTGCTTGGGTTCAGCTAAGTGGCTGGCCAAGTGGTTCCCTAGCTGTCTTATCAAACTACTTTATGCTGATTCTGTCAGTCTGTCTGCTTTGGATTCTAATGTTCCCTGGATATTTGGCTGCATGGTGGCGGATTGTCCCGTCACTTGTAAAGGTTCAACTGCATTGAATCGGCTGGCAACATCCCACTTAATTTACAGATATAATAAAAGGATGATCGACCGCAAATATTGTTAATGTAGGAAGTAAGTTAACCTGAATACAATACAAGTTCCGTGTTTTCATGCACTCACATATCAGCAGAATCATCCTCCAGCAATGTGATCCTTAGCTCCTCTTGCAACTCCACACTTGATTCGACGCTGTCACCTTAGAGTGAATTCTGCAGATGGAAACGCTTCAGTACCAACTGATAGACAGTTTCATCTGCTGGTCTTTTATATGTGTCTTCACTTATATGCATACATATTACTATATGTATGTGTCATTTGTGTTCCCATATACATATAATGTACCATGTACTGAAGAACATACATCTAGTAGTAGTATGATTGCTACGCACATCAATAATATTGACATTGTATAGATGTATGTGATTAATACTGTTTGCTAGTAATGTGTACTGTATGTGCAGTTAGTACAACATATCTCTCCCATTCATAGACTGATAAGAGATGGATATACTGTACATTTTTCTCATTCACGAGATCGGTTTGTTCTGCTTGTGGGCTATAGTTGCCCCATGCACCTGAAGTCAGGCTTCCATTCATGATATACATGAAGCTTACGCACGATCATGAGGCAGCGCCATTGAAACTGCAAAAGGCAATGCAACACCTTGAATTCTCTAAGTTCCTGCATTAATTGTCAGCCTCGGGGTTGCAGGAAATACCTGTCCACCTTGGTATGAAACCACACATTTTCTTCACCCACCAAAGAAGCCATTTTACTTTACTGTCAGATTTAATGATCTTTCTTGAGGGGATTGTATAGGGTATATTTCAAGCAGAGCAGTGTGTGTGTGTGTGTGTGTGTGTGTGTGTGTGTGTGTGTGTGTGTGTGTGTGTGTGTGTGTGTGTGTGTGTGTGTGTACATGCATATGTGTGTGTGTGTGTGTGTGTGTGTGTGTGTGTGTGTGTGTGTGTGTGTACATGTGTGTATATATACATGTGTGTGTGTGTGTGTGTGTGTGTGTGTGTGTATGTACATACATGTGTGTATGGATCCAGATAGTGCATGTACAAGCACACTGTGAGCATAGAATAATGTCTTTCCTGATGGTAAGCACTTTGACTGGAATGTTGTAAATCACTAATGTCGTGGGAAGCCTCATGTACTCTTCTGATACCTAACATTGCTGTCAGAGACAGGTCACACTTGGAGTGTACTCTATGAAGATGAAGTTTCCGCTGTATAACCATATTTATCCCCTGCAGATTTGATTCAAATCTTAATACCATAATGCAGTATGCTACTAATTCTATGTCTTCCGAATTCACACACGGAATATGTAATGTAAACAACAGTCAGCTGTGAACTCTTCCTCTACACACATGCACCATGTACTTGAGCTTACTGCTTGCCTTGTGTGTGCGTGCGTGCGTGTGTGTGTGTGTGTGTGTGTGTGTGTGTGTGTGTGTGTGTGTGTGTGTGTGTGTGTGTGTGTTTGTACAGTATGTATGTGTGTGTTCTCTTTTACTGTTGTGGACGTATTGTTTTTGTTTCTCTGCACAGGCAAGAGCACATTCTTCTTAGCCAGCAACTCCCCCCTCATGAAGTATGCCATCATGCACGAACTGTTAGTCCAGAGTGCAGTCATGTGTGTGTGTGTGTGTGTGTGTGTGTGTGTGTGTGTGTGTGTGTGTGTGTGTGTGTGTGTGTGTGTGTGCATGTGTATGTGCGTGCGTGTGTTTAGATGAAATGCTTATCTTGTGCTTGGTCTCAATAGGACTCACCCTTATTGATTACGCTAGAGGAAGACGAGCGTGTTCTACATTCATTTAGTTTGTTTTTGACAAATGACAGAGAAACCCATGTAATGCCAAGAAGACAATGGTGAAAAGACACCTGGGGCGTGTTCGAATGTGTGCTTGCCATTGGGTGCATCACACACACCAAAAGTACCGCACAGGACAATCCATAGACAAGACACACAATACCAGTCGGAATTCATTGATGCTGTAAAGAAATTACTACGTTTGTACGCGTTGTTGTCGCAGCGAATCCGTTTAAACGCGTGCACTAAACGTTCTCATGTTGTCCCGCGTCAGCATTTTGGTACTCGATGGTTCTAGCCATAGCATGGTAAGTGTTCCTTTCAAGTAGACTGAAGAGTGATTGTCCCGGGACTTTTGATGGTCTTCGATGATTATTATCAACGTAAACCTCGGCGTGTTTTCATTAATTATCCTGCCCTTACTATATAGGGTGGATATTTAGGTTCTTTCGAATTTGAGAACAGGAGTTTCGAGGACTCGAGTATATTTCCCAAGTTTTTACATCCCGGTGAGTTATATGTGCGGATGTTCGTGATAGTATGTGTAGCAACACTTGCGCACGAATAAAGGGCTCCTTCGTTTAGAAGGCAAGTGATCACTGCTGTGGGCAGATCATGGACACATTAAATCGTTCCACTTCATTTGGACGTCATTTTTTATTCGATATGGTTTCCGAATGACGGCCTTAGTACTGTAGTCGTAATAGGCCAGGTCTCATGAGTCAGAGATGTGGATGTGTTAAGGGAAAGGGGTTGTTGTCATGAGACTAGTTAGAGGGGGAGGGGGTGTCGTCTGGCTCCACAAAACTAAGGGATGTGTGTGTGTGTGTGTGTGTGTGTGTGTGTGTGTGTGTGTGTGTGTGTGTGTGTGTGTGTGTGTGTGTGTGTGCATGTGCATGTGTGTGTGCGAGCAAGTGTGTGCGTGTGTGTATGAACATGTACGTATGCTGGTTCTCATGTATATTAATGCATAACACATTTTTGGTGTCTTATACACATGTACTACGTCTATCCGCAGTGTTTGAGTTTGTCGCCAGCAATGGCTGGATCTTGTTGTTTGGCGCCATCATTCTTTTTCTGCTCTGGAAGTGGATCTCTCCAACACTTCGCAGCATGTACAACAGCTGGGTGGAAACCAAGGAAGAGCCCATAGGTATGCACATAATATTATGATTATATGTATGTATACATGTCATGTGTGTACATAGGTACGTATGTATATTATGTATGTACGTATGTATGTAATACAGTATTTATGTATGCACCTTTTATTATTTTTGTGAATATGTGTCTATATTTATGTTTACATGTACACACACACGCTTATGCACACATGTACGCACACACACACACACACACACACACACACACACACACACACACACACACACACACACACACACACATACACACACACACAGTGATACACACACACACACACACACACACACACACACACACACACACACACACACACAAACACACACAACACACACACACACTCACACACACACACACACACACACATACACACACACACACAGAAGACCTTGTTTATATAGACATAGAGTTTTTGATCTACATTTGGATAAGGAAGTGTGTATGAGTGATCCCACCCAACTGAATTCATACAGAATCACAATACTTCATGTTGTGAGTATCTCACAACAACAGTCCAGTGTTGGTGTGCACATACAAACAGTACATACGTATCACCTAGTCTAGCCGCTAGCCCCGTCCTTCTCCTAGGTACATGGACGACCTTCTCCTCTCCCTCGCAGGAGAAGTACGGGCAAGCGGCTAGACGAGTATATCACCACAATTCATTCTTCAAAGCTGGTGAACTAGCATTAGCGATGTAGGGGCTAATGTCTTACCCTATACTGTATGCACAATGGTAGGGTATTTTGGGTCAGCCATTTCTGTTAGTTACTAGTTTTTTGCATTCAAATTACATACTTCGTCAATGTTCTCGTAGTCAACAAATGAATTTATGGACAGTGAAATCTTGACAATTAGAGTCATGATTATTGCAATATCTGGCTTAATTCAAACATTTTAATGTGTGTATGTATATATGTACCATTTCAAATATATGGAATACATACGTATGTGGTTGGTTATAGTATATAGTTGAAATTTATGGATAATTAGATCTTTTTACAGGAAAATAAAAAGGTTTAAATTTGTGAAAGTTCCTCCCTTCGTGTAGATCAAGACATTGCAATGTCTAGACAGGCAGCCATGTTTGCCTCAAGAGAGAGATTGCAGAATCTGGTCCAGCGAGACTCTACTCTGGCCCAGGAGAGGTCTTCAGAGAAGGAGAAGGAGAAACGAGATCGGAAAGTGGAGGAATGGGAGAAACACAGGATGTTTGGTGGAGGAATCAACGACAAATCAACAAAATCTCAAAACAATGATGTATGTATGCGCATATTATGTTCATTGTACATGTATGTGGGTACTTCATGTGGCTGTGTATGTGTGTGTGTGTGTGTGTGTGTATGCTTGTGTGTGTGTGTGTGTGTGTGTGTGTGTGTGCACGCGCGCCCGTGTGTATATATGCTTGTGTGTGTGTATGTGTGTGTGTGTGTGTGTGTGTGTGTGTGTGTGTGTGTGCGCGCGCGCGCACGCGCGTATACATGTGTTTTATCAGCATTGTACGTTGGCATGCATTCCGTATGTTGGGATATTTTTGCAACTCAAACATTTGTGAATCATCTTATTTAGGGGAGGGAGAGGGGCAGAAATACTGTGTGCTCAGATTTTTGCAGGATGAAATTTTGCTTTCCTCGCAGATTGGGAGCTGTGCACCAAATTTTAAGCCTGCAAAAATTAAGCTCCAGCTCTTGTGCAATGACCAAAATGGCCATCAAGTGAACCGTGTTTATCGCGGTTCATTGCAGAACCTTTGCTTTATTCTCTAATGGCTTTCATCCAAAAACAGAGAACTATTAGTAGGGGTCTGCAAAGATATGTATACTGTGAAAATCCACGATCCGTTAAAATTTCAGCATGTATGGTATTCACAAATGAAGTATTTGTGATGTCCACTGTCTTATACTATTGGATATAAGCTCTACACTAGTAACATTATTCATGGGCTTAATTATTCTAAATGAAGCCCACCCATGACAATTTTCAAGGAGCTTTACAGGAAGGTACGGATTTGCCTGAAACCACATGTTTTCATATATACAGTCATGCCTGGGTTATCCGGACTTGAGTTATCCAGAAACCTGATTTATCCGACCATCAATTCGGCAACACTCATTATCTCCACGTACACACATCTGCCTCACTTATCCAGCAACCTGCGTTATCCGACAAGTATTTTGGCTGCAAACTGTGTTGACTCAGATAACCCATGCATGACTGTTAACCATGGGGAAAGTAGAGCATGTTTTATGCAGTGTGAATCTCTGTATAAACTGAATTATTGTGTCATTAGCTTGACCCAACCTTGAAGGCTGGTGTGGGATGTGTCTACTACTTTGACTGGAGTATTCTTTGTGTTTTGAGTGTTAAGGTGCCCATTAATTGCATTTGTGACGGGCACGATTAGAACAGGAAATTGACCAATAATTGTTTAATGTTTGCTTTGCTTGTTTGATTGTCCATTTGGGAATGTAGGAATTGCTATGCATGGATGACATTTGAAATTCCACACTGTGTGTGTGTGTGTGTGTGTGTGTGTGTGTGTGTGTGTGTGTATGTATTCGTGTGTGTGTGTGTGTGTGTGTGTGTGTGTGTCTGTACTAACTGACACACACGTATGTTTCCATGTGTATATGCTACACAGGATGGGGGACCATCTGATGGCAGCGAAGGAACTCGTCGTAGACGTCCTTTTCAATCAGGTGTGTGTGTGTGTGTTTGTGTGTGTGTGTGTGTTTGTGTGTGTGTGTGTGTGTGTGTGTGTGTGTGTGTGTGTGTGTGGTGTCTTTTAATAGAGGTTTTTCTCCGTTGTTCTGGTGCAGATGGTTACAATCCCCTGATGGGCCATGGAGGCGGTGGAGGAGGCTACCGACGTACACGGGATGTACGTAGGGGAGGATGAGGTTAGGTGTCACATGACTTGGTTTCTATGGTAACCAACACTTGTTGGATTTCATTACCATGGTAGCAGTCATGTGACTTTCCTTCAAGCCCCTTCCCCCATCATCAGCTGTCATCTGGAAAGGCTTATGCTTTTATTTTCTACATTGGTCTTATGACGGTTTGTCTGTAAAGCTGGTTTGGCTGAGATGAACTTGATGGACTGATTGGTGTACTCTCAGAAATGCAATAATTTTTTTTGGAATTCACTTGATGTGTTATTGCTGTATTGTGGTGCTCAGTACAGATTTGTGTGTTTACTGCTGTGGAAGTAAAACAGTACTTGTTAATTTTATGCCCTTATATAGTCTCGTGAACCAGATCCCTCCCCGCACTCCATTTTGTAAACTGGAGGGTGGGGAGGGGTCTGGTTCACGAGACCAGCCCTTATATGCAGATTGCTACAGATGTTTGCCACTTGTATGTAATATATACAACGGACGTTACGTTGTCTTGTAACAGCATTTGCACCTGTGATGACACCGGAATAGGAAGACTATTTCAGTTAGGGGCTGAGATTCGATCATGCTTGATGTGTACGTACACCATTATGCTTGCATGCTTGCTTATTATTATGTGAATTACATTGTACAGACTGCCTCTTGATTTAATCTTAGGGGCCCGGGGCTGCAGCCCCCCCTGGTTCCCATGCCTTCATGTGGATGACCCTGAGCTAGTACTCCTACTTGTCCATGTACGTACTATAGTCATTCAACATTCAGCAGCTGGTATATCACTTACTTGGCAAGTGCATGTGAATGCATTTTAGAAAGATATATGGTTCACACCTGGTTTATCCGACACTGGTTTATCTGAAAACCTCATTTATCCAACACTCTGCTGTGAATCCCCATCACTACACTGTGCACAATCTACCCAGATTTATCCAACTCCTGGTTTATCTGACACATTTATGGGGGGCAGATGTGGTCGGATAAAGGAGGGCTACACTGTATACGCTTTTGGTAATACTGCACACGCATGCATTCCTGTTTGCTGTAGAGGGGAGTGCACATGTATGTGGGTATTCTATCCTGATCCAGGGATTCTTGTGAGACCACAAGTGGGAGGGCTGGGGGGGTCAACAGTATATACATATACAGTGCTGTGACTTTGCAGATCGAAATCTATAACTGCATGCATGGAATCTGATCGAAGACATGCATGTGTGCTTCCCTGAGAAAATTTGAGCTTATCACCGTGATGAACTTGCTGCATGCAGGTGATAGCTAGGGTGTGGGATATGGATACGATCACTCCCGCCATGTGCCCAAGCATGCAGGCAAATTGCAAAATTGGCAGCACGGTTTGCATGTGGGCTATGTATAACCACCCTCTCAAGGCCAAGAGGAGGTTACAGAGGGGGGGGGGGCACTTCAGCTGGGAAGAGATGGGTGAATTGAACAGATAAATATTATAGTGACACCTTATGCTAGCTCTTGTCTGCACCTCAGTTTGCAATATCCATGCACTGGAATATGTACAAGATTAATTGATATAATATCATAGTACAAGCAGTAGTGGGTATTTTGAAGGGTAAGAAAATTCGTAGCTTTCTTTGTTCTGAACCACGTTCGGAGAGAGATTATTACCAAAAGCTACAAAGTTACAAAATTCATGCATATAATATATTATAAAGAGTTACGAAAATCATATTACATGACATGGCGTAAATGTGGCAATAATAGTACAGTCAAACCTCGTTAGTGAGTACACCTGGGGACCCTCCAAATTGCTACTCACTATCAGTAGTACTTGCTAACCATATAGATTAGTATTATGGGGATATAAGCTGGGGTATCATATCCTTGTCCAGGTATTACTCATTAACAGTGTTCTTACTAACGAGGTTCTACTGTAGTTGTAAGTCCGATATGCATGGGTTTAAACACCCATGCAGGTCACAGAGTTCCTTAGTAATTGATGAGATAACGTTGCAGGTTGCAAGGTAAATGCTAACACAGCAGCTTTCTTTTGGCTCTGGCAGGGTCAAGAGGATGATCGAAGCTCCACCAGCTAACCCCTCATGCAAAGTGCAGATTACAAGTGGGGTTTAGAAAACCATGCAGGTTCCAAGTCATTACAATGTATCTTGTCTTCCGAATCATCCGCTATAAATCCTTAAGATCTTCACATAACTCCGGAACTGTTCCCCTCTCCCCTAAATATACAGTGTGTGTGTGTGTGTGTGTGTGTGTGTGTGTGTGTGTGTGTGTGTGTACGTGTGTGTGTACGTGTGTGTGTGTGTGTGTGTGTGTGTGTGTGTGTGTGTGTGTGTGTGTGTGTGTGCAAATGTAGCATTTCTAGAAGCCACTCATCGAGTTCTCTTCAATCCTCACCACCACATGTTGCCGACATCTTTTTGTTTTTTTAACTTTACTTGATTTACTCGTGGAAATCAAGTTAGTACATTACTGCAAGTTTTAATTTCCTTCTGGCATGAAGTACAATTATTTTTACTGTGAATAATTCCAATTTTTAGTATCCGTGAAAATTTTACCCCTTGAAATACACCCTCTATACCCAATGAGCTACGCCGGACTGCTATATGGTATGACTAAGCTGTTCCGTGGTCAGCTGTATCGTTAACACTACTGTAGCTATGTGCATCAATTCTAGTTCGAACAAATGTATTTCTATGGCAGTATATGTTATGTTCTTTGTGTGGTTGCTGCGTACTCTGTAGTGCATGTGTGAATTTCGATCCTGTTCAAAATATTCAAATTAATAAAATAGGCCATGCATGCATGGGGTTATTCGAATGCATAGAAACACACCCTAACACACAGTACTACTATTATGTAGTATGATAGTACTCCATATGTAGGATTGACACCAAAAACATGGATGCCATACTTTATAGTGGAAGTTTGTTTTTGCCCAAAAATAATGCCTGCATGTCGTGAAGGCTAACAGACCACACATGCACTTGTGTAGAAGGGCCACCTTTCGGCCATGTCACCTCTGTTGCTCCCAGCAGTCATTGTACATACAGCATAAAATCTCATTAATTAGAACCTGGATTTTCTTGTAAAAAGACTTTATGCTAATTATTCACATAATAATTATAAGTTCTAAATAACCAACAATGTATGTATTCCATACGTTTGGAATGGTACATTCATCAATGCTTGAATTAAGCCAGATATTTTAATAATCACATTTCAAGTTATTAAGATTTTACCATAGTTGGGTTTTACTGCCTCGGGCATCCAACATCACTGAACTTCAGTTATTAATGTCAAGTCATCACAAAGCATACTGTCACATTTGATTTATCTGACACTAGTTTATCCGCAAACCTCATTTATCCTACACTCTGTTGTGACCCCCATCACTAAACTGTACACAATTCTACCTGATTTATCCAACACCTGATTTATCCAACACCTGGTTTATCCAACACCTGGTTTATCTGACACATTTATGGGGAACAGATGTCATCAGATAAACCAGATTTTACTGTACTTGCTGTTACAGTTGTGTACATGTGACTGAAGTAGTGGTGCATTGTCTATGTGGGACAGGAACACTCCTTCTTTTACACAGAGGCAATGAGTTCTCTCAAATGAATGACAAGTGTATACTTTGGATTAAGGTGATACACATGTGTGTGTGTGTGTGTGTGTGTGTGTGTGTGTGTGTGTGTGTGTGTGTGTGTGTGTGTGAGTGTGTGTGTGCAAACAAACAAACACACACACACACCTGCACATGCACACACACACACACACACACACACACACACACACACACACACACACACACACATGTACACACATGCACACACATGCACACACACACACACACACACACACACACACACACACACACACACACACACACACACCACAAGTACACACACACACACACACACACACACACACACACACACACACACACATATACACACACACACACACACACACACACACACACAAGCACACACGAACACACACACACACACACACACACACACACACACACACACACACACACACACGCACGCACGCACACACGTACACACACATCACACACAAGTACACCACAAGTGCACACACACACACAAGTACACCACAAGTGCACACACAAGCACACACACACACACACACACACACACACACACACACACACACACACACACACACACAAGTACACCACAAGTGCACACACAAGCACATACACACACACACACACACACACACACACACACACACACACACACACACACACACACACACACAAGCAGCAGCAGCAACCAATTCAAACCATAACTCATGTGGGCTATGCACACTCGCACATTATTATCACTCAAGAGGTAATCCCGGTAATTAGTGTGACAAGATTATCACTATGTATATGCTCTGCATCACCAGGCGTCATTTGCCAAAAATATCCCAGGGGCTTGGTGGTGTGTTGCGTGCAGCCACTGCAGTAGGTGTCGGAGGTTGATTCCTGACTCCTGGCCAGCTTTTTGTGGTCGCCCTCTGCCTCGTTAACGATATTCATCATTTTTAATTCACTTACTGTTTTGGTTTGTGTCTCCATATATGGAGGTGATCGTCATTAGGCACGCTTGTTCACGCCTCCAGGTATGCCAGCCATATGGTATTCATGGATCCGTGGGCACTCCTGTTTTGGTGATGTGTGTACTAAATATAGTAACAACGTCACACCACGTGAAGTCCCGCCCCCTTGTCGACTTCCTTCTCCTGGGATAATCCCATCAGGTTACCTTTGCCCCACGAAGGTCCCTTGTCTTCTCAAAACGAAATATCCACAACATTTGGCCTCTTTTCGGCGGCAACCCCTTGAAATGTCGGACAAAAGGGAAGAAATTGTCGGTGGCGATACGATGATGGTAGATTTAGCGGGCGTCGGTGCGGCTGTTGAGATCGCGTCCAACATCGAAGTGCCTACCGAACCGATTGAAGACAGCGGCGTGGTAATGGAAATGGACGACGCCAAAGCCAAGAAGAAAAGGAAAAGAAAGATGAAACACGTGGACCACATACACAGCCAGATTGAACAGCAAGATTCGGAGGACGATTCGAAGAAAGGTCAACCAACGTCCGGTGAAGGTATGCCGCTGCCGCTTAGCACTGCTCCAACGTCTTGGGGCGGGCTTCAAAACTTTCTGCCGCTCAAGCTCATGCAGTCAATGGCGGGTCAGACACAAGCGACCACTTCCGAAGGGCAGTCAAACGCTACCAACGCAAAGTCGGGAGAAGGCGGTAAAATGCCTTTTCCATCATTTCCCTCTTATTACACACCTTACGGTCCCATGGCTTTCATCCCCGTACCTCTTATGCCAGGGTTTCAGCAAGACGGAAAGTCTATGTGGTCTCAAGCACTGGCACAAAAGTTTCCAATGATCTTTCATCCCAACAAGATGTCACAAAAGAACAGTTCTCCTTCGGGAGATTCTGGAGAGATGACTGCAGATGCGACCAAGCAGTCTCCAAAGAAGGACTCAGCAATGGAAGAAGAATTGGAAGGTGTGTGTGTGTGTGTGTGTGTGTGTTCATGTGTTCTTGTCGGTACATGATTTGCATTATTTTGCCGTTTACTCAACTATCTTACATACGAATACACATACATTTGTAAACAGACTTCTCTTCCACTAGCAAGTTGTATACTTGCATACCATGATATTTAGTACCGTACGTAAAATCTAGACTTTCGGTGTTGAAGTGTGTACCTGGACTCATCAGCTTTTCAGCAGTTTGATATGGGACGGGTCTGGACATGTGTATGGGGGCTTCTTCGGAGATGCTGTTGTAACGAGTGATTCCTATTTTAGCGACCACCTATGTAGAAGGACCCCCTGTCTATAACAGGCTGGCCTGCATACCACCCCAGTAACACTAATGCAACTCTCTACAGAAACCACTGTAAGTTGCTCCGTTTCTGTTTCAGTGATCCTAGCGCACTTCTATCCAGGGACCACCTGTCTACAGAGATCACTGTAGGCTGGTCCATATGCCACCTCAATGTAAGGTACGTACCTGTTCACAGAGACCTCTACTGCCTAGAATAGTAGCTGTTACCTAAAAGCCCTCCTGTTTGAATAAGCTTAGTTGGCCTAACTGCTGTACATTGGAGCAGTGTTTGCAGACAGGTCTGGTTGTATGGCCACACATAGGGCCTTTGTTTTCCGGCCAAACTTAACCTAACTGTTGTGCCTTTGAGCAGTCTTTGCAGACTGGTCAGTTTGTATAGACACCTAACTGCTGTGCCTTGGAGCCATGTCTACAGACAAGTCTGGTTGAATAGACACATGTAGGGTCTTTGTTTTCCAGCCAGATCCTCTGTTGTGGTTATCTCCCCCCAGGTACTCCAGGAAGTCAGTAGTGTGCACAGTACCATGCCTGTAGTGCATTCCTGGGGCTGCCTACTGCTAAAGTGCTTCTTTGGGGGTGTGGGACATGAGGTAATAGTGAGGTCATGTGGTAGCATGTGACATCAGAGGACTTGAGGAACCATTTCTATAACCATTTTGGGGTAACTAGCAGCCTGTGAGGCCTGACACTGGCAGGCCTCATTGGACAAGGTTAAAAATACATAGCCAATCTCACATACGTACATCCGTACTTGTTAGTGCATCAGAACACAGCATTAGTGACAGTAATGTACATGCTGCGTTCTGCACGTTGTTGGTGGGATATTTTTGTTGGGCCAACTATGAGATGGTTGGACAATTACCGGGGATATCTCTGGACATTTGTCCGGTGACCTATTGTTATGTTTGTCCTTGGACTTGGTTGCACTGGACTGTATGCAGTATGTGGGAAAAGTGAGTAGAAAATGCAATTTGCAGTTTTGTAGAGGTGTGTGTGTGTGTGTGTGTGTGTGTGTGTGTGTGTGTGTGTGTGTGTGTGTGTGTGTGTATGTGTGTGTGTCTGTGTGTGTGTGTGTGTGTCTGTGTCTGTGTCTGTGTCTGTGTGTGCAGTGTGTGTGTGTGTGTGTGTGTGTGTGTCTGTGTCTGTGTGTGCAGTGTGTGTGTGTTTCTACATGCCTGTGGTGTGGGTATGTTATATAGTATTATACTGTAAGTGTGTTGATTCTACTGAGATATTATGCATTTTGTTTGTTTACGAGTGTGGGGGTTTGAGTGGGTGTATAAATAATAATATTATGCACCAACAGGTGGAGCCATAACTATATTCATAGTTCATGTCTATAGTGTGTTCTTAATAATATTCATTGATGTAGGGGGAGAGCTGGGTAAAGCCTGATCACACCTACCAATCTCCAGTGGTGTGATGTGTTGTGTGGGTGTGTTGCTGGGCAACTACAACATCTTGCCGCCTTGTGTGATTTCAATTTGAGTTGTGTACTTTTCACAGCAAAAATTCCCCTTGAGTCCCCTTGCTAAATAGTGTTTACACTCCACTATGGTATGTTGTTATTTCCCAGTGTATCCATTTTGGGGAATCCCAAAGCAGATAAAAAGCGCATTCTAATTAGAAAGTGGGCATTGTTTGGTGTATGGCAGCCTTTGTAGTAGCAATAGGTGTTGTTTTACACTGTTTTGTTGTCTGACAAGAAAGGGAAAAAGGACTTTGTTGAACCTTCACCCTCAAAACAACACTTGGTTTATCTACATCTACAGGTTATGTATTATTAAGGCTATATTCATAATACAGGGATGATCTCATGCTCTCGAGTAGTGTATACAGTCAAACTTGGCTAGAAAGTCACTGTTTCAACCTCTTTACAACAACACCCATGGCAGGAACGGATTCAATGGCCTCTGTACTAAATGTCCTGGTTACATCAGCAACTTGGTTATAACAGCATATTTTAGTGGCACCAAGGGTGTCGTTGTAAACAAGTTCGCCTGTACTAAAGCCAGACACAGTGCTAACTTCCTTTATCATTGACTGTCACTGACTACAGTGAAACCTCTGTAATCTGGTCACCTTGGGGGACCCAGAGAGAACTAGAGAGGTGACCGGAATGTGTACGTAGATTCGTATGTCCCTTTCCAATGCAGAGGTGAATTTTGGGTTGAACGAAATGAACACGTTTCAATGGTGTACGCAGATCAGTGTTGTCGTGTTTGACTGGGTACCCACATACGTACATAGGTACGTACGTACCTTGTGTACAAGTTCTGCTAGCTGATAGACAGGGAACCTCCAATAGTGGACTCTCCCAAATAAGAACACAGCATGATAAACCTCTCTACAAAGGACACAGCCTGAGGTCCCAAAAGAATTCCTCCATGTAGTTCTAATGCATTTTGAACCTCCCAAAGATGACAACTTCCTTACTAAGGACGAATACAACTGTCCAAAGTGTCCTTTGTTCGGAGGTTCCACTGTGCTTGGTTGTCCATACCAAGGCCCAGTCTTCCACATAAGCCCTGCATGGTCCTGTATGGAAACTGCTGCGTATGCAGATTCTTGTTCAGTCAAACCTCTTTACAAGGTCACTTGATACAGCATCACTCTCTCTGCAACAACACACACGTGGGAAACTGTTTCACTGGTCTCTGTACAGACTGTACTGGTTACAACAACCACTCGGTTACAGCAGCATGTTGTAGTGGAATCAGTGGTGTTGTTGTGAAGAGGTTTGACTGTGCGTACGTATGTGTACGTATGCTTCGTGTGCTTGTATTTGTTACCACGTGTTTTGAGTACATGGGGGGCTGTCTCTCTGGCAAACCAGGAGTGTGGAGTCAGCTTATTTCTGTAATTGACCCAACTAAAACTCTAGCAACCTAACATACGCACGTACATATAGCGGATAGTTTTTCCTTGGTGTAAACTTCCTCAAAACTGAGCGTAGTTAAAATTTAATATGTTTAGATTTCGCATGCACCGCTGTTTAATCCATACCTGTACTGTGCGTATATAAGTTGAATTTGCGGATTTTGTTTTCTTATTATCTCATCCAGAATGTATGAAATATACGTACAAATTTTGCACCAAGCAAAAAAATTCTCTCCACATGTGCAGTATTTATGTAGGTATTTCCATAGGGGTTTGAGTATCTATGGTATTTCTCATAGAAGAAGGTACTACTGTACCTTGTGTGGCCATGGTGTGGTCTTGAAATCCCCTGCTGGGTCTTGTAATTGGATAGAGTCTCTCTAATCTGGTTGTGGCTGTAATCGGGTCAATCTCTGACCACCTGTGCATACTCCACATACCAGCATACAGAGAAACCTGTCATGACCACATGTGCAAAGGCCACCTGTCTATAGAGGCCACTGTAGGCTGCTCCATGGGCCACCTCAGTGATACTACTGCACCTCTGTATAAGGACCACCTGTCTATAGAGGCCACTGTAGACTGTTCCATGGGCCACCTCAGTGATACTACTGCACCTCTGTATAAGGACCACCTGTCTATAGTGACCACTGTAGACTGCTCTATGTCGGCTTCAGTGATACTACTGCACCTCTGTATTAGGACCACCTGTCTACAGAGACCGCCATCACTTGGTCCCTTGAGTGGTCGTTATGCATATTTTATTGTGGTTTGTTGGACGCCATTGTTGTAAGATCAGCGATGGCTGCTACCATAAGGGGAGTTTCTTGTATATAGCCGTCTTCATGTTTGCCAAGTGAGACGTGTGTACGTACGTGTGTGTACAAGTACAAGTGTTTGATTATCTTGTTGTGTGGCTGGTGCGCATGTGTGCCTACCACCATTACCTTGTGTGTGACTAAGTACACTGGCCTACACACAGTCCCTGTGTGTGTATCCGTCTCCTATTGCGTATGTGTGTGTATGCATATTAGGTACATACGTGCATATGCGTGCATACGCAGGTTCTTATGTACGTGTTCAAAAAAGGCTGTGCTTATCTCTGCTTTGTGCATGTGTACAAAAACCCTTTTCCTTACAGAATATTATGTACGTATGCACAAATACATACATACGTACGTACAATGTATGCGTCTGCCTCCCTTTGTGTGCGAATTCCTGCTGATTACTGTACAATTGAATGTGTTATCATTTCAATTGTCCGCTTCTAATCTATGTACTCCCTGGGAGATTCCCCACTGTACCTTCCTGCCCGAAAAAGTCCCCGCATTTCCCTGGTTTTTCCCCTTTTCACTATCATACATACCATCAGGGTAGCTGTCTAACTTCCAGTGGGTCACTCGAATCCCCCCAATTGAATTCCTTGAAATTGTTGGGGATATTTTCTTGTTTTCATCTGGGATTGTGTTATAGTGTTCAGGTTCCCGGTTGTTCTGTATTTAAAGGAATATTGATTGTATTCTGCATATTGCGTGCTAAGAGACAGAAACTATTGAGTTGATGCTGAATTGTTTGAGTTCTTTCACTCATTCGGTGAATATGATTTGGAGATTTGTTGTTGTTGTTGTGTGTGTATGTATGTTTGTGTTTGTGTGTGTGTGTGTGTGTGTGTGTGTGTGTGTGTGTGTGTGTGTGTGTGTGTGTGTGTGTACTTACGTACATAATACATATATGTGTTCATACACAATGCGTACTGTGTCAATTTATAATATTATCTATGTATTTCTGGATTTATATAGTCAAACTCTGTTAGTAAGTACCTGGGTTAGTGAGTACTCCTGGATAGTAAGTACCTGGGTTAGTAAGTACTCCTGGATAGTAAGTACCTGGGTTAGTAAGTACTCCTGGATAGTAAGTACCTGGGTTGGTAAGTACTCCTGGATAGTAAGTACCTGGGTTAGTACGTAAGTACTCCTGGATAGTAAGTACCTGGGTTAGTACGTAAGTACTCCTGGATAGTAAGTACCTGGGTTGGTAAGTACTCCTGGATAGTAAGTACCTGGGTTAGTACGTAAGTACTCATTACTCTGTCCCTACCTCATGCAATACCATTGAAAGCACCTTGGATAGTAGGTACCCCTGATAGTGAGTACCTATTTTCCCTGCCCTTGTGGGTACTTACTATCCAAGTTCTACTGAATACTGTACATACGTATGTGTTTACGCATGTGCAAAAAGAGACTGATAAACTTATCTACATATCAGTGTGTGTAAACAGGTACGTACTACGTGTAGGTGTGTACACATACATATACTGTACTTGCATAAGTACAACTGGGGCAACTGCGTCTTGAGAAACAGATAAGACAGAGTTGCAAACATGCCAGGTATGCAGTTGGTACAAACCTTGGGCCGTCTCCAAATGCTACCAATATCTGAATCGTCTCACCCGTAAAGACCCTTGCATTTTTGTGTACCTGCGTATGTATGTGCGTGCATATTTCTGCCTTCCTGCATGCTGAGAGTATTGCATTGCTGTGTACATACGTACGTACATACCCCCTCAACCTTCTAAACTCCTACTTGCGTAGCTGAACTGATATCCACACCTTCTACCTGTAAAAACCCTGACGTACTTGTGGTTGTACATATGTATGTACGTGCATGCCTCTCTCTTTGTGCTCAAGTGTCGTATTGATAATGTGTCGACCTTCATAGCTCCTGCATAGCTTGAATATCACAGTTATGTATGTACGTTTGATGTTTGTATCACATGATAAACATGTGCCATCATAATTATGTACATATGTATGGAGGGAAATTAGATTTTCAGTGATGACGCTCAAATTAGATTCATCATTTATCCCGGGGTACTATTCTCAGTATTTTAAACCATTTTTGATCTTGTAATTCTCCCCATTGTACATTGTTTGTGTGTAAAATTGACCACATTAACATGCATACAAACATATGTATCAATACGTATGTAGTGTACAGTATGCTTATGATTATGGTGTGTGTGTGTGTGCGTGTGTGCGTGTGTGTGTGTGTGTGTGTGTGCGTGTGCGTGTGTGTGTGTACGTACGTGTGTGTGTGTGTGTGCATGTGCCTATCATGTGACTTTCATGTGCATCGTGAGTGATCTACATACGTATATCATCATTGTGTTCAAATCTCAGACGACAAGCCCATCAGAACCTCAGTCATAACAGCTGGTGCTCCATTCAAGAAGACAAAGCAGAAGCAGGATACAACTGTGAGTAAGGACCCCAAACTACCGGATAAACAAGCTAAAGTTTCACTGCCAACAACAACAACAGCAACACTACCCATGCCCGAAGACAGCGGAAACGTGGAAGACGATATTCAGCAACCATCCTCTCCTGCTTCCTCCGATAATTCCACCAGTACAAACACTTCGGGTCCACACGATGTTCTCCTGCGAGTGAGCGAAGCACACATCTTCTTGCTGCAAGATGAAGATGGTGACACACCACTTCATCTCGCTGTCATCCACGAGCGGTTGGACCTTGTAAGGAAAATGGTGAAGACCATTTCGGGTGTATTCATGAACCTGGACATTGCGAACCATATGAGACAGGTGTGTGTGTGTGTGTGTGTGTGTGTGTGTGTGTGTGTGTGTGTGTGTGGTGTGTGTGTGTGCGCGCGCGCGCTAGCATATGTACATAAGTATATCCATATACTCACATACATACTCTTTGCTCACTCTCACCACACATCACAGACTCCACTACACCTGGCAGTGATAACCCAGCAACCGTTGATGGTTGAGACGCTGGTGAAGGGAGGTGCCTCTGTGAATTTTCCAGATCGTAAGGGCAACACTTGCATCCACCTCGCCTCACAAAGGAGGGACCTCAAGAGTTTGAAAGAACTCTCCAAGGCCACCAGTCCCCTCCCTGACTACAACGCCAAGAACTTTCAAGGTACGTATACATATATACTGTATCAGCAATATACATACATACATACATATGTACCACTCCATCCCAGTGGTGTAGGGTGTTGCATGCACTGAGCAAGGCTAGTCTTATGCGCAATGTGTATTCCTAGTTTACCTCCTTTCTGTCACTCATGATATGATGAAAGGGGAAAAGTGGTGTAATGCTGTTTATGTAGTGTGTGTGTCTGTGTGTGTGTGTGTGTCTGTGTGTGTGTGTGCATGTGTGTGTGTGTGTGTGTGTGTGTGTGTGTGTGTGTGTGTGTGTGTGTGTGTGTGTGTGTGTGCAAGTCTGTCTTCCTAACAAAATCTCCCTGCTCTCTTTGTGTGCATGCTTAAAGATACACAGGCTTGACTTCCTTGTTGAAAGACTTCCTCTATACGTTCCCTTGAATGATCACTGTCCAGATGGTTTTGGGAAGGATTTGTTACCCTTTAAAATGGAACTATATTTGGTTTCCTACCTAAAGGTGTTACTTCCTAATGAAAGATCTCTCTTTTGTGTGTTCGTATGCATGTGTTTAAGAAAAAAATCCTGTGAATATTGGTACCATGGAACCTGTTCTTTTCCCAAAAATTGCCCCACTTTCATTCTGGAATTGTTCCACTTCCATTCCGGAATTGTTCCACTTCCATTCCGGAAATGTTCCACTTCCATTCCGGAATTCTGTGCAATGTGTGTGTTCCTGTCAAGCTCAGCTGTACTGTACAGGCTTTGGTTCTGTTGAATGAACCCATGTTCACACACACGCACACACACACACACACACACACACACACACACACACACACACACACACACACACACACGCACGCACACACACACCACTATTATGTATACCTCACTACACTATGTCTTTTACCTCAACCATGTACGCAGGTCTGACACCTGTCCACACTGCCACTCAAGAATCCTCAAAAGATGTTCTCAAGTTTCTATTCGACTCTGGAGCCAACAAGAACTCCGCAGACACCACTTGCGGTCGCACAGCCCTTCACTACGCTGTCGAACAGGAAAACGTTCAATTGGTCAACTTCCTCATTCAAGAAGGGTGCGACACTAATGCCTCCACATTTTCCGGTGAGTTACGTACGTACTTTGTACATGGCATGGTATGTGTACAGTGAGACCTCACTTATC
This sequence comes from Halisarca cf. caerulea, assembly GCA_963170055.1. Taxonomy (NCBI): domain Eukaryota; kingdom Metazoa; phylum Porifera; class Demospongiae; order Chondrillida; family Halisarcidae; genus Halisarca; species Halisarca cf. caerulea. The sequence continues at coordinate 9,086,992 of CAUJGJ010000313.1, read as the reverse complement.
TGCACCTCAGTTATCCAGTTCCCTCACCTTCTGCAGTAGGTTTTAGTGGAACAAATCTGCAATAATCCTAGTGTACACTATACTACTGCTCCCTCATTTATGAATTCTTGCAGCACTTTTTGGTACAATACTTACATTTTGTGTAATTTGTGTTTGGTGTTCCTTTGGATTACATTTTTTGTTTTTAATTTGGGGTGTACCGTTCAGTGGCTTTCACACAGCTGCACATGTGTGTTTTGATAAACTATCTACCGCAGTTTGTCAACTGTGAATCTCCACCTGTCAGCACACACACACACACACACACACACACACACACACACACACACACACACACACACACACACCAACACACACACCAACACCTATGTCAATTGTTAATCTCCACCTGCTGCAGGAAATACTCCACTTCACATTGCTGCTGGTCGGAAGATGAAGGACATTGTTGCCCTGCTTATGGCTTATGGAGCTAATCCTTCCATTGTTAACAGTGAGGGAGATGTACCCCACGACCTCCCACCTGCAATTCTGGTAAGCTGTGTGTGCGTGCGTGCGTGCGCGTGCGTGCGTGTGTGTGTGTGTGTGTGTGTGTGTGTGTGTGTGTGTGTGTGTGTGTGTGTGTGTGCATGCAGAGATGTGCACCTGCATATTGAATACACAGCTTTCACACTTATACATGTATGTACATACGTATGTACGTACTTTGATGTGCACACATGCAGTGCACACACACACACACACACACACACACACACACACACACACACACACACACACACACACACACTCATATACCCTCTTCCCTGTATCTCTCTGCAGTATTCAAGGGCCAAGCGAGTGTAGTGTGTAAATCAACCCAACCTCAAACACATGCAATCTCTGCTAATAACCAGTGCATACTTACAGTATCCTACCAGTGGCAAGCTATGCATAGATGTATGTATACATACGTATGTATGAGCTGAGCACTACACACTGACCCCACATAACGGTAAACATCCCAGTATGCATATATACAAGTATAACGTCTTATACCTGTGTTTTGTGTGTTTTAATGTGTTTTAATATATGGACTATATTATACTATTGTGTAATTGTATGCTTACATATATAATTGTATACAAACTATTCTATTTTTGCATTATTTGAATTATATCGGTAATAGTCAAAAATTTTGAATCTTGCATTTGCGTATATACGTATATATATATATATATATATATATATATATATATATATATATATATATATTCGAGATAAAATGTACATGCATTCTTTGCTCATCATGGTGGGTCATGATCAGACATGCAATCTTACAATTAAGGAATGCACAACAGCATGTCGCATGTCTATAGCTATCATATGATGATGATCAGTGAGTCACATCTCCAATGTACTTGCATGATCAAGTGAGTCACATGATCTGACATGTGATTGAGTGAGTCACATGTACACAGATCTGCATAACACGTGATCATGAGCTGAATTCACATGCATTATTTAAAAGGCACATGATCGAAGACATGCATGGGCAAATATACAGCTAGCTATAGTGTATGGCTCCCATAGCGGACTTGATCATGCACCCAAATTAAATATGGACATGTGTACATGCAGTATAACAAACCTTTCTACAAAGGACATGACTATATAATTATTATACAATGCCAGTATATAATTTTGTATATAATATATAATACAACTTTAAAATTTATTCAAATTATAATTTGAAGTATAATATATAATCCAGCTGCCTCGGAATTGACCTGTGCAGATCGATATGCGTGCATGGGAGGTTACGTACATGCATGCATATGCATACGTATGTACATGCATGTATGTATAAGGTTTATATACATGCATGCAGTGTATGTGCATGCTTGTATTGATTGGATACAATCAATCGATCATGCAGATATTGAGCCATATTGAATGATTCAAGTACATGATCGAAGATAAATATGACATTGATTATATTGTACGATCGTGCATCAATCAAATTTAAGAATAATGCACATGCATACAGTCTGCACTCATTCATTCATCATGATATTAAATATAATGGCAATACAATTCAATAATTATTGTGTAATTTAACTATATTACAGTAAAATAAATACCGCAAACATATCCAGTATACAGTACATGTACACTTGTTGGAATAAGAATTCAAAGCTACAGTGCATTCGATCATGTACATATGTACCTACACAGGGACAGGTAAGAATAGCTGTGTGTGTGTGTGTGTGTGTGTGTGTGTGTGTGTGTGTGTGTGTGTGTACATGTGTGTGTGTACGTGTGTGTGTACGTGTGTGCATGTGTACGTATGTGTGTGTGTGTGTGTGTGTGCGCATGTGTGTGTGGGCCGGGTGGAGGAGTGCATTCGCTGGGTCAAGGGTTAAGCACGCCCGCTTCCACCAGTTTCGGTCTGAGCTTTCCCAGTTCATGCATTTTCAGAGTGTCGTCACATCCACCCACGCACTCACCACTGATGAACACTCGTGGTACCTATGGGATTAAAAATTGTGATATATAATACATTTTAGATAGAGTGGGGGGTGGGGCGTTTGTTTGTTGGTTGTGTACACATGCATCCAATCAGATCATGCTCGACGAAGGTAGCCATCAAACCAGGTGGGTTCAGTGAGATCTCACCTATCAGCATCTTACATATGGCTAGTTCCCTCACCTTCTGCAGTAGATTTTATTGGAACAAATGTGCAATAATCCTACTGTACACTATACTACTGCTCCCTCATTTATATCCAGTTCCCTCACCTCCCACAGTAGGTTTTAGCGAAACAAATCTGCAATAATCCTACTGTACACTATACTACTGCTCCCTCATTTATCCAGTTCCCTCACTCTATCCACAATTTAATCCAGAACGGGCGTGTGCAGGTAAGTGAGGTTTGACTGTACAAGTACTCGTGGGATCAGGAAAAGCATCCCTATATACCGATATAGGTGCTAATTTTCACGGGACTTCATTTTTGCTAACTTCACGAGTGAGCCTGCATTCACAAACATACAATTGCGAATATTCGGTTAAATACATAGTCTACTTGTCTAATATATAGTAGGGACTGGTCCATTCACAAAACTAAAATCGCGAATTACAGCCAAGTTCTTCATTCACAAAATATATGCCCTGCGAAAATTGCGCCCATATGCATGGTATCCAGAATATTCCACTATCAGAACTGTACATATGATCTTGTCAGGATACATGCTGGGGCTGGATTGATACTGAGCAAAATTCAAGAACAGGATAGAGTGCACGTGAAACCTCTATAAAAAGGACACCATTGGGATCACAGTAAGCTGTCCTGTACAGTGAAACCTCTATAGAAAGGACACTATTGGGACCACAGTAAGCTGCCCTGTACAGTGAAACCTCTATAGAAAGGACACTATTGGGACCACAGTAAGCTGCCCTGTACAGTGAAACCTCTATAATAAGGACACCATTGGAACCACAGTAAGCTGTCCTGTACAGTGAAATCTCTAATAAGGACACCATTGGAACCACAGTAAGCTGTCCTGTACAGTGAAATCTCTATAGTAAGGACACTATTGGGACAACAGTAAGCCGTCCTGTCCTTATTTCAAAGAGTGTAAAAGTACACATGCCAAGGTGAGGATTTCACATGGGGCAGAGCAATGGTGTCTTGTCAAAAAGAGGTCACTGCATTTGGGAGGTGTCCTTTTCAATTGTTATGCGATTACGTTGGGCAAATATACAATGTCTAATGAGAATAATGAAGCACAGAGGTGGACAGTAGCGTGGACAGACGCTGGGATGGGGGTTGCAATTGTGTTGTGATGAAAGCTTGGGATATTACATTACAGATAAGCCCCACAAGACATATGTGGGCTTCAAGGAATGCCTGAGATCTCATGTAAGCAATACATAATACATTGAGGTAAGGTGAACAGTACAACCACAAACTTCACTGCTAAGTTACTGTCACATGACATCATGCAGAATAGGAGTTTGATGTGTGTGTGTGTGTGTATGTGTGTGTGTGTGTGTGTGTGTGTGTGTGTGTGTGTGTGTGTGTGTGTGTGTGTGTTCTCCTTACACAAATGTGCATGAGTGCATGCACACCCATACCCACCCAACCACTCACTTAAATACACATGTATACACACACACGAACACAGACACACACAAACACACACACATGCATGTACACATACACACACACACACACACACACACACACACACACCAGGAATTAATGTTTGGCATATCTACCTAAGTACATGTTTTATATCAATCTCTATCAATCTCATGCATTTCAACCACCAAATACCAAGAATTGGGAACATGATACTAAGTGGGGAGAAAATGGCCCTAACAGTCAAACAAAGTCGCACTAACTTCAAGTACACATTGAAGTACCACAGCACCTAATACGGCCCACTCAATGGCAGACAATCTCAAGTGAATATTGAGTTAGGCTTAAGTTGACCAGAGACAACACACACACACACATACACACACACAC
>CAUJGJ010000313.1:9072478-9077478 GCA_963170055.1 Halisarca cf. caerulea | reverse complement strand
GAGGTCATCATTGTACAGTGAAATCTCATTAATTAGAACCTTGATTTTCCGGTGAAAAAGTTCTAATTATCCATAAGTTCTAATTAACCAGCCACATATGTACTCCCTACATTAGGAACCGTACATTTATCAATGTTTGAATTAAGCCAGATATTCTAATTATCATGGTTCTAATTATCGAGATTTTACTGTACTATATAGTAAGTACGTACTCGATAACCTCCACAATCCAGCATCTTGTTCTTTTGCCCAAAGAGTGCCAGAGTATAGAGGCTATTTGGCACTGCATCTCAGCATATGCCACACAGTCTAAAGATCAATTACACTTTATTTCAAGTTTTTGGGTGAAAACGAGTTTACACTAATGCATGGCAGCCATGTTGTTCCAAGTCAATCCTACATATGCAGTACTATGCACCATACTCCGTAATACCGCATGGTGTGCTGTGCACACCAAGTGTGTATTGCAACTAGTGCTGAACTAAATCCTGATCACACACACCACATACACATATCAGACCTGTATGGCACCAGTGTTGTAGGTGACTGTAAGTTCACCGGCAACACTGACGCTACTTGGTACTGTGTCCTCTGCACTATCAGGGTCTCTTTCAGTGGTAGCTTTCATCAGGTCTTTTAGGGCTTGAAGACTCAGTGGGAAGAGGATTTTTACCTGTGTGTGTGTGTGTGTGTGTGTGTGTGTGTGTGTGTGTGTGTGTGTGTGTGTGTGTGTGTGTGTGTGTGAGTGAGTGTGTACACATTGAGCAAAGATCATATATTATACACACTCATAAAAGAGGAAATGAATTTAACAGCTGTCGGAATGTGCACAAAAGCCACTACATGTGTACATACTGTACATACATACATACATACATACATATGTACATACACATATACGCAGCTGATGGTAGCAGGTAACACGAACTCATCTTCACAACACACACACACACACACACACACTTCAAGGTAATGTACGCACATGCACATACAATATAACTACATGTCAAACATATACTCATGCGACATAGGAAAAGCCAACCCCAAAGATTCGCAGGATGAGTTTTCACTGTACCAGCAAACAACAGTACAGCACTGTTAAAGCAAAGCTTTGGTGTGGCTATACTGGTGTGTGTTGGATGGACCCCCACACCCACCCACACTCCAGTGGACTTAACCCAGTATGCAGGGTGCAGGAACTCACGTGGAGTGTCTTCCTAGGAAGCAGATGAACAGCCAGGTCTGAGGTACCCTGTCTTGTTCCGGGATCGACGGTGACAAGAGAGAAAGGTTGAGAGGTGGCCAAAGAGAAGAAGAGCTCCGAACTGGTTGGATTGTGGAAGAAGAAGCTTCCTTCGACTGTCCCGGTGGAGTCCATCTACATAAAAGGAATGGTACATCAATAATATGTCATGGGGGTAGGTTAGTCCAGCCAGCTGTGACCCATGTTTGTACGCAAGCGCCTTATGTGTGTATAAATGTGGGTCACAGCTGGCTGGACTAGGGGGTAGGTGCACTCACACACACACACACACACACACACACACACACACACACACACACACACACACACACACACACACACACAACACACACACACACAACACATACACACACACACACACACACACACATACACACACACACTCACCCCACAACTAGGAGTAAAGATCTCATCAGCCCTTGCTCTCAGTGTCAAAACGTTAGGTGTCTCGCTATCTTCAGATGAGAGGCGGAGTTGAGGGTGTTCAATGGACCCCACCAGATCGATCCTCAGTGGAGTGATGTCGTCACCACTGGCCCTTGTTACATACTCAGAATCCTAACAGTTTGAGGTATAGTTAAGTGCGACGGATGCATACACACCCACACCCACCCACACATACGTACACACACACACACACACACACACACACACACAATAAATACACATGTGAGCATACAGCACATACACTCACAAAGTTGCATTACAACACACACGGCTACTGTACATTGAATACACACACAGCTACAGCTACAGTACATTGAATACACACACACAGCTACTGTACATTGAATACACACACACAGCTACTGTACATTGAATACACACACAGCTACAGCTACAGTACATTGAATACACACACACAGCTACTGTACATTGAATACACACACACAGCTACTACACATTGAATACACACACAGCTACAGCTACAGTACATTGAATACACACACACAGCTACTGTACATTGAATACACACACAGCTACAGCTACAGTACATTGAATACACACACACAGCTACTGTACATTGAATACACACACACAGCTACTATACATTGAATACACACACAGCTACAGCTACAGTACATTGAATACACACACACAGCTACTGTACATTGAATACACACACAGCTACTGTACATTGAATATACACACAGCTACTGCACATTGAATACACACACAGCTACTGTACATTGAATACACACACAGCCACTGTACATTGAATACACACACAGCTACTGTACATTGAATACACACACAGCTACTGTACATTGAATACACACACACAGCTACTGTACATTGAATACACACACACACAGCTACTGTACATTGAATACACACACAGCTACAGCTACAGTACATTGAATACACACACACAGCTACTGTACATTGAATACACACACAGCTACTGTACATTGAATACACACACAGCTACTGTACATTGAATACACACACAGCTACTGTACATTGAATATACACACAGCTACTGTACATTAAATACACACTTTAGATTTCTCCAGGCTCAGGAAACCAATCCCATAAGCAGGTACATTGCGGCCGTAAGTGTTGAGTGCCTCCAGTGAGGGTGTGAAGGTGATGGTGATGGCAGATTGTGACTTTGGTGGCAGGACAAGCTGAGAGGGGTGTATGGTGTAAGGACAAGTCGACGGAACACCTTCGTGTGGTGTGATGAAAGCCTTGATCAGTGGTTGTGAGACATCCGCTGACAGCGAAGACAAAGATGAATCTTCTTCCTTGGGCAAAAGTTGGTCTTGTGATAATGTTTCGTTTTGCTTATTTTTCTTCTCTGAGTTTCTGTCTGATTGCCACTGGTCATCAACACTCTTTGATCCAACCAACTGTCCAGTCTTGGATTCCATCCAGCGTTGGTGGGGGGAATCCCGTGGGGAAATGAATGAGGTGCTAACTTTCCCCTTGCTCTCTCCCCTCATCAGTGTGTCTTCATTTAGAGGAAAGGGGTCTCCTATCCTCATAACAAAGTCAATTAGCTTTGTGTCTTGCGACTCAGAAAGGCAGCAGTAGGTCTCCCAGTCGATACGTATGTCTAAGTGTAGATGTGCGTATACAGTACATACGTACATTTAGTGAGTACATCATGTTCACATGACAATGTATTGTGGAAACTTACATATGTTTGAATACCTGCACACAGGGATACACTGTACGTGTATGTGTGGTACCAATTGGGTGTGTGAAGAGGTGGGTGTGCAATAGCTACCAACTGTGTATGTGAAGAGGTGGGTGTGCAGTAGCTACCAACTGTGTATGTGAAGAGGTGGGTGTGCAATAGCTACCAACTGTGTATGTGAAGAGGTGGGTGTGCAATAGCTACCAACTGTGTATGTGAAGAGGTGGGTGTGCAGTAGTTACCAACTGTGTATGTGAAGAGGTGGGTGTGCAGTAGCTACCAACTGTGTATGTGAAGAGGTGGGTGTGCGTAGCTACCCACTGTGTATGTGCGTATGTGAAGAACTGGATGTGCAGTAGCTACCCATTGTGTACGTACGTATGTACGTATGTGCAGAGGTGGGCGCATGTATAGATACTCTATACTCCACTGTGTACGTACCTACGTATGCATGTGCAGATGTGGGTGCAAGGTACCTACGTATAATGTCTAAGTGCAGTGGTGGGTGTATGGTGCCTATCAAGTGTGTAAGTACAGATGTGGGTGTACTGCACATACCAACTGGGGATGCATTCTGCAACTTGAATGACCTCTTCACTGGAGCTGCGTTCACAGGATGAGAACCACACCTGTAGACGAGAAGGAGTGCATGTCACACAGCAATGGAGGAAGCTGGGGTTACTGGTGCCCGATAACGGCACAGGAGGATGGTGTAGTGGTGCCCGACTGCTGTGCACCATCTCACCTCACACACACGCACACACGCACACACACCCCTCACATACACACCATCTCACCTCACACACACACACACACACACACACACACACACACCTCACATACACACCATCTCACCTCACACTCACACACACCATTTCACCTCACACACACACACACACACACACACCATCTCACCTCAGAGATGAGGATCCACTGGAACAAGTGTTCATGAATCTGATTGGGCAGCCCACAGCTGAGTAGGAAATGGGAAATGACCGCTCCCCCAACCCATCAACCTAGTGGAGGACAACATACATAAAGCGCATATAAAGTACGTACCAAATTTGGAAATGGTTGGAAGGACAGGAGACAGAAGATATTCTTGTGAATATGGGGGAGAGTGGGAGCCCAATTCCATGTGTTCACATCATATACAGTCAGTCACACACACACACACACACACACACACACACACACACACACACACACACACACACACACACACACACACACACACACACACACACACACACACACACACACACACACACACACACACATACGTACACACACACACACACACACACACACACACACACACACACACACACACCTGCACAACCAGCCTGTCTCTGTAGTCACCCCACATGTTGGAATAGGCCTTCAGAGTCAAGGTCTCACTGGAGAACGGCAGCAGGTCCACGCTAGCTGGACTCACAACGAAACAAGCTCCACGATTGTCAGCCAGCAGTGCACTCTGCAGGTCTACCACAGGGTGGAAGTGTACAGATGCACTGATGGAGTAAGAGTGCCTTATTACATAATCATACCTTACATAATCTTGTTATGTTATTTCAGTAAAACCTCTCT
>CAUJGJ010000313.1:9057478-9069978 GCA_963170055.1 Halisarca cf. caerulea | reverse complement strand
TCGGATTAGAGATGTCGAACTATAGGGGCGTCAGACTACGGAGGTTTCACACGTAATGTAGGTGACGTATAAATGTCACCTACGTACATTATGCATGCATATGTACTGCATTATCAGTCTATGCTCTTAACATGCGGTGAAATTAGAGAAACCAATACATCGTTGAAGAGTTACATGGATGAGGTTGCTTGTAAGTAGGTTTATCATCGCTCAAGGCTCAAAGGACGAGAGCAAGAACAACCATTTACACCTCTTTTTGACACTACTTATGGAATGTCAGACTAAACACCCATCAACCACTTACACCCTCTTCTTGACAAAACACTACTTGTGGGATACCAGACTAAACACTCATCAACCATTTTCCCCTTCCCTTGATCTTGATAAATTATTTGATATCAACTCTGCCTTGTAATCTATTAAGCCCACCTATATACAATACAAATGAACTTGCACTGTTTGCGTCCAGTTTTAGTGCTACTGCCAGTTTCTTATAATACATATTGTGATGGTGGTTCTTGTGGAACTCCTTCTCTTGGCTGTCTCTGTACAGTTTGCTATAGCTCAGGAAAATGCCACTTCCTGTCTTGCCCCTCCTGGAGGAAAAGCTGTAGTCACTGTTATTGGAGAACAAGGTCCTCAGGGACCTCCTGGTCCAACAGGACCACAAGGACCTCGTGGACAAGTTGGACAGAAAGGATCTAAAGGAGATCGTGGCCTTCAAGGAAACACAGGTGGTGTGGGGCCTAAGGGTGAGGCTGGAATGAGAGGGGAGCGAGGCTTAAAAGGCATGAAAGGAGACATTGGTCCAGTTGGTTTAGAGGGGCCAACAGGGGCCCCAGGGTTGCCAGGACAAACAGGACAGAGAGGACTTCATGGTCCAGAGGGACCACATGGACCACCAGGTCCTTTTGGTCTACCAGGATCACGTGGTCTACCAGGACCTCCGGGAGAAACAGTGTTGACTGCTGAGAGTGAGAGAAAGCTCCTTCACAGCCTTGTCCAGCGTCTGGACTCACTGGGTATCCTTCCTGCTCAGTCGTGTAAGGAGGTTTACAGTCGAGGGTTCAACACATCTGGTAGCTACCTGATAGGCCCTACTGTCCTTGGAGCTAGAACACAATATTGTGAAATGGAGACTGAACTGTGTGGCAGTAAGGGAGGATGGATGCCTGTAGCTCAGCTCAACACGGAGAACAGAAGGCAAGATTGTCCAGACTCACTTCGTCTGGTAACCAATAGCAACCCACATCGGAGGGCATGTGCTCGCAAGACAACCAGTGGATGTACCAAGCTCCCATTCTCAACAAATGGAGTCCAGTATACGGAGGTGTGTGGGCGGGTCCGAGGATACCAGCACAGATCAACTGATGGATTTGGTTCCTTTGGTGGTATCTACACTGATGGTGTGACAATCACTCATGGGTCTCCAGCACAGCATATTTGGTCGTATGTGGCAGGCCACCAGGAAAATAACAGGGAGACGGTGTGGTCAGCAACCGTCATCTGCCCTTGTGCGTACCCCGTTGGTGACAGTCGCCGTGCTTCAAGAAAAGAAATAGGAGACAACTATTACTGCGAATCTGGGTGGAACAAAACACCTTCAAACTGGCACACTAGAACTCCACTCTGGAATGACCCACTATGGGATGGAGCTGGCTGTCCCTCTGGCAACAACTGCTGTCAGCACAATGGATGGTTCCGCAGAGACATCACCAACACCACAGACAACATTGACGTTCATCTCTGTCTGGACGAGGGACCTGACAATGAGGACGTCTACATTGATATCGTTGAGATCTATGTTCGCTAGTGTAAACAGGAACACCATTCATATTACACTCAGCAGTTGCAAATGAAATGCACAAGAAGATTATGTAAATTGTACAAACGCCTACATAGAACACGTTCTGAATTTATACTACACACTATTAAGTATTTACATCTAATAATGAAATATTATCCTACAGTGTTTGTATTATTCGACCCAACTACAGCATTGTGTACATCAACGACTTTCACTTTTGCCAGACACTGTTCACTCACAGCAGCTACATGTGATGATCTATGCTGAAGTGAAATGTGAGTCACATGACTGTCACATGACTGTCACAGCCAGCATGTGAAGAAAAGAATATCTTCTCCGGTTACAACTTGTTAAACTACTCAAAATAGTCAAAACCACACTGTACTGCAAACGTTAGCGACTTTGGACAGGTAGAGTTGCTTGATAATATGAGTCACTTCAGTGACTAATTTTAATATCCAATTGTTAGTAAGTGATTGGACAACCGGTTGGAAGAATGTGCAGTGTTCCACAGAATATTAGGGTTTTTACTTCATCCCACACTTGTAGTAGTGTTTTTGAATTAGAATGCACAGTACACATGCACACACACACACACACACACACACACACACACACACACACACACACACACACACACACACACATGCAAGTATGCACGCTTTTGGCCAAACAAGGTGAGGGGGTTAGCCAAATATGTATCTGTGTACTTATAATAATTTCATTCATAGCCATGATTACAGAGCTAACCTATACATTCACATATAATATACTCGGGTGATAACCACTAATCCAAGCACTCCAGTGACGTGATATAACACTCCCCGCTCATAGTACTAGTGTCTAACTCTTTAGAGGTCTTATGACAATGATGTTTAAAGTTCTACTTCTCTTAGCTGTCTCAGTACAGTTTGCTGTGCCTCAGGAAAATACCACTTCCTGTCTTGCCCCTCCTGGAGGAAAAGCTGTGGTCACTGTTGTTGGAGAACAAGGTCCTCGGGGACCTCCTGGGCCCACAGGACCACAAGGACCTCGTGGACACATAGGACAGAAAGGATCTAAAGGAGATCGTGGCCTTCAAGGAGACACAGGTGGTGCAGGGCCTAAGGGTGAGGCTGGAAGGAAAGGGGAGCGAGGTGTAAAAGGGATGAAAGGTAACATTGGTCTAGTCGGTTTAGAAGGGCCGACAGGGGCCCCAGGGTTGCCAGGACGAACAGGACGAAGGGGACTTCATGGTCCAGAGGGACCACCAGGTCCTTTCGGCCTACCAGGACCACGTGGTCCACCAGGACCTCGAGGAGAAACAGTGTTGACTGCTGAGAGTGAGAGAAAGCTCCTCTACAGCCTGGTCCAGCGTCTGGACTCACTGGGTATCCTTCCTGCTCAGTCGTGTAAGGAGGTTTACAGTCGAGGGTTCAACACATCTGGTAGCTACCTGATAGGCCCCACTGTCTTTGAAGCTAGAACACAATATTGTGAAATGGAGACTGAACTGTGCGGCAGTAAGGGAGGATGGATGCCTGTGGCTCAGCTCAACATGGAGGATGGAAGGCAAGATTGTCCGGACTCACTTCGTCTGGTAACCAATAGCAACCCTCATTGAAGGGCATGTGCTCGCAAGACAACCAGTGGATGTACCAAGCTCCCATTCTCAACACATGGAGTCCAGTACACAGAGGTGTGTGGGAGGGTATGAGGATACCAGCACAGATCAACTGATGGATTTTATTCCTTTGGTGGTATCTACACTGATGGTGTGACTATCGCTCATGGGTCTCCAGCAAAGCATATTTGGTCATATGTAGCAGGGTTTCAGGAAAATCCAGACAAGGAGACATGGGTAGCTATCATCTGCCCTTGTGCGTACCCCAATGGTAACAGTCGCCGTGCTTCAAGAAATGAAATAGGGGACAACTATTACTGCGAATCAGGATGGAACAAAGCACCTCATTCAAGCTGGCGTACTAAAACTCCATTCTGGAATGACCCATTATGGGATGGAGCTGGTTGTCCCTCTGGTAACAACTGCTGTGAACACAATGGATGGTTCCACAGAGACATCACCAACACCACAGACAACATTGATGTTCATCTCTGTCTGACTGAGGGACCTGAGAATGAGGACGTCTACATTGATATTGTTGAGATCTATGTTCGCTAGCCTCCGCAGCAACACCATAAGTTGAGCAGTTGACAATGAAATGTGCAAAAAAAGACATTACTTAAATTGTGCAAACACATTATATAATAATTATTATAACATGTGCAGTTATGTACACTCTGTAAGCTCAGTTCTGAATTTATACTATCCACTATTAGGTACTTATGTACATTTAATAATGAAATAATATTCTACAGTGTTCATATTATAAGACCCAACTACAGCATTGTGTGTATGAATGACTTTTGCTCTTGCCATACACTGTTCACTCACAGCAGCTGCCAGTGATGATTTATGCTGAAGTGATATGTGAGAGTCACATGACTGTCACATGACTGTCATAACCAGTTTGTGATGAAATGTCTTCATCAGTTACAACTTTACAAAATGGTCAAAATTGTCAGAACCACACTGCACGGTAAATGCTACGAACTATGGGCAGGCAGAGTTGCTTGATAATTAAGAAATTATGAGTCACTTAAGAGGAATTTCAATTAATCCAAATGTTAGCAAGTGATTGGACAACCAGTTGGAAAAATGTGCAGTGTTCCACAGACAGTCAGAAATTTTACTTCATGCCACACTTGTAGTAGTGTTTATAAATTTGGAATGCATAGTACACACACACACACACACACACACACACACACACACACACACACATTAATGCACACACACACACACACACACACACACACACACACACACACACACACACACACACACACACACATAAATGCACACACACATTAACGCGCACACACACACATAAATGCACACACACACACACACACACACACACACACACACACACACACACACACACACACACACACACACACACACACACATGAACACACACACACACACACAAACATTAATGCACACACACATACACACATTAATGCACACACACACACACACACACACACACACACACACACACACACACACACACACACACACATTAATGCACACACACACACACACACACACACACACACACACACACACACACACACACACACACACACATATGCAAGTATGCAAATTTTTGGCCAAACAATGTTTGCAAGAATATTAGTCAAATAGAATTATCACCTGTGCATTTCTCAATTAGTTAGGCTACTTGGCTTCTGTTGGGTTTTGCCTTGTATGTACAATATAATATATACTAAGTTTATACATATCTGTACACAATCTGTGTATACACTTGCATAAATTTATATGTATTTGTGTACTTACATAATGTTATCATAGCCATGATTACATGAGCTAGGTTCACATACTCGGGTGATAACCACTATATTGAACTACTCCAGTGAGGTGACATACTGTAACAGTCTTACAAATACTACCGGTACCTTCTTTTAAGAGGTCTTATGACAATGATGTTTGTAGCTCTACTTCTCTTGGCTGTCTCAGTACAGTTTGCTGTGTCTCAGGAAAATGCCACTTCCTGTCTTGCCCCTCCTGGAGGAAAAGCTGTGGTCACTGTTGTTGGAGAACAAGGTCCTCAGGGACCTCCTGGTCCCACAGGACCACAAGGGCCTCGTGGATACATTGGACAGAAAGGATCTAAAGGAGATCGTGGCCTTCAAGGAGACACAGGTGGGGTGGGGCCTAAGGGTGAGGCTGGAATGAGAGGGGAGCGAGGCTCAAAAGGCATGAAAGGTAACATTGGTCCAGTTGGTTTAGAAGGGCCAACAGGAGCCCCAGGGTTGCCAGGGCAACCCGGACAAAGGGGACTTCATGGTCCAGAGGGACCACATGGACCACCAGGTCCATATGGTCTACCAGGATCACGTGGTCCACCAGGACCTCCAGGAGAAACAGTTTTAACTGCTGAGAGTGAGAGAAAGCTCCTCTACAGCCTGGTTCAGCGTTTGGACTCACTGGGTATCCTTCCTGCTCAGTCGTGTAAGGAGGTTTACAGTCGAGGGTTCAACACATCTGGTAGCTACCTGATAGGCCCCACTGTCCTCGGAGCTAGAACACAATATTGTGAAATGGAGGCTGAACTGTGTGGCAGTAAGGGAGGATGGGTGCCTGTGGCTCAGCTCAACATGGAGAACAGAAGGCAAAATTGTCCAGACTCACTTCGTCTGGTAACCAATAGCAACCCACATCGGAGGGCATGTGCTCGCAAGACAACCAGAGGATGTACCAAGCTCCCATTCTCAACACATGGAGTCCACCACACAGAGGTGTGTGGGAGAGTCCGAGGATACCAGCACAGATCAACTGATGGATTTGGTTCCTTTAGTGGCATCGGCATCTACACTGATGGTGTGACAATCTCTCATGGGTCTCCAGCGCAGCATATTTGGTCGTATGTGGCAGGACATCAGGAAAATAACAGGGAGACAGTGTGGTCAGCAACCGTCATCTGCCCTTGTATGTTCCCTGCTGGTGACAGTCGCCGTGCTTCAAGAAATGAAATAGGAGACAACTATTACTGTGAATCTGGAATGCACGTAACACCTTCCTTAAACTGGCGGACTAGTGATCCATTCTGGAATGACCAACTATGGGATGGAGCTGGTTGTCCTTCTGGTAACAACTGCTGTCAGCACAATGGATGGTTCCACAGAGACATCACCAACACCACAGACAACATTGACGTTCATCTCTGTCTGGACGAGGGACCTGACAATGAGGACGTCTACATTGATATCGTTGAGATCTATGTTCGCTAGTGTAAACAAGAACACCATTCATATTACACTCAGCAGTTGCAAATGAAATACACAAGAAGATTATGTAAATTGTACAAACACCTACATAGAACATGTTCTGAATTTATACTACACACTATTAAGTATTTACATCTAATAATGAAATATTATCCTACAGTGTTTGTATTATTTGACCCAACTACAGCATTGTGCGCATCAATGACTTTCACTTTTGCCAGACACTGTTCACTCACAGCAGCTACATGTGATGATCTATGCTGAAGTGAAATGTGAGTCACATGACTGTCACATGACTGTCACAGCCAGCATGTAAAGAAAAGAATGTCTTCTCCGGTTACAACTTGTTAAACTACTCACAATAGTCAAAACCACACGGTACTGCAAACGTTAGCGACTTTGGACAGGTAGAGGTGCTTGATAATATGAGTCTCTTTAATTACTAATCTTAATATCCAACTGTTAGTACATGATTGGACAACCAGTTGGAAGAATGCACAGTGTTCCACGGAATATTAGGGTTTTTACTTCATCCCACACTTGTAGTAGTGTTTTTGAATTAGAATGCACAGTACACACACACACACACACACACACACACACACGGGCGCGCACACACACACATGCAAGTATGCACACTTTTGGCCAAACACGGCGAGGGGGTCAGCCAAATATGTATTTGTGTACTTATAATAATTTCATTCATAGCCATGATTACAGAGCTAACCTATACATTCACATTCTCAGGTGATAACCACTAATCCAAGCACTCCAGTGAGGTGATAAAACACTCCCCGCTCATAGTACTAGTGTCTAACTCTTGAGAGGTCTTATGACAATGATGTTCGTAGCTCTACTTCTCTTGGCTGTCTCACTACAGTTTGCTGTGCCTCGGGAAAATGCCACTTCCTGTCTTGCCCCTCCTGGAGGAAAAGCTGTGGTCACTGTTGTTGGAGAAAAAGGTCCTCAGGGACATCCTGGTCCCACAGGACCACGAGGGCCTCGTGGACACATCGGACAGAAAGGATCTAAAGGAGATCGTGGCCTTCAAGGAGACACAGGTGGTGTGGGGTCTAAGGGTGAGACTGGAATAAAAGGAGAGCGAGGTGTAAAAGGCATGAAAGGTAACATTGGTCCAGTTGGTTTGGAGGGGCCAACAGGAGCCCCGGGGTTGCCAGGACAAACAGGACGAAGGGGACTTCATGGTCCAGAGGGACCACATGGACCACCAGGTCCTTTTGGCCTACCAGGACTACGTGGTCCACCAGGACCTCCAGGAGAAACAGTGTTAACTGCTGAGAGTGAGAGAAAGCTTCTCTACAGCCTTGTCCAGCGTCTGGACTCACTGGGTATTCTACCTGCTCAGTCGTGTAAGGAGGTTTACAGTCGAGGGTTCAACACATCTGGTAGCTACCTGATAGGACCCACTGTCCTTGGAGCTAGAACACAATATTGTGAAATGGAGGCTGAACTGTGTGGCAGTAAGGGAGGATGGATGCCTGTGGCTCAGCTCAACATGGAGGACAGAAGGCAAGAATGTCTAGACTCACTTAGTCTGGTAACCAATAGCAACCCACGTCGGAGGGCATGTGCTCGCAAGACAACCAGTGGATGTACCAAGCTCCCATTCTTAGCATATGGAGTTCAGTATACACAGGTGTGTGGGAGGGTCCGGGGATACCAGCACAGAACAACTGATGGGTTCTTTGGTTATCACCTTCCCAGCATTTACACTGATGGTGTAACAATCACCCATGGATCTCCAGCACAACATATTTGGTCGTATGTAGCAGGACTTCGGGAAAATCCAGACAAGAACACATGGATACCCTCTGTCTGCCCTTGTGCATTACCCATCGGTGACAGTCGCCATGCTTCAAGAAATGAAATAGGGGACAACTATTACTGCGAATCTGGGTGGAACAGAACACCTTCCTTAACCTGGCCCACTGGAACTCTCTGGAATGACCCATTGTGGGACGGAGCTGGTTGTCCCTCTGGTAACAACTGCTGTCAGCACAATGGATGGTTCCACAGAAATATCACCAACACCACAGACAACATTGATGTTTATCTCTGTCTGAATGAGGAACCTGACAACGAGGATGTCTACATCGATATCGTTGAGATCTATGTTCGCTAGCCTCCACAGCAACACCATATGTTGAGCAGTTAATAATGAAATGTGTAAAAAACAATATGTAAATTGTGCAAACATGTATAACATGTGTGGTAATGTACACTCTGTAAGCTCAGTTCTGAATTTATACTATAAACCATTGCACTTACATTGGAATGATGAAATGATATTCTACAGTGTTTGTATTATTCGACCCAACTACAGCATTGTGTACACGAATGACTTTTGCTTTTGCCATATACTGTTCACTCACAGCAGCTGCCAGTGTTGATTTATGCTGAAGTCAAAATAAGCTTACCTAACCTAACCTAACCTAAGTGAAGTGTGGGAATCACACAACGGTCACATGACTGTCACAGCCTGTTTGTGAATAAATATCTTCACTGGTTGTAACTTATCAAACTGCCCAAAATTGTCAACACCACACTGTGCTGCAAATGTCAGGGACATTGGGCAGACAGAGGTGCTTGATAATGAAGAAATTATGAGTCACTTTTGAGATGAACTTTAATATCAAAAATTAATGTTAGCAAGTGATCAGATAACCAGTTGGAAAAATGTGTAGTATTCCACCGAAAGTCAGAGATTTTACTTCATGCCACAATTGCAGTAGTATTTAGGAATTACACAGAATGCACAGTACACACACATATATGGACACAAATGCACGCACACACACACACACACACACACACACACACACACACACACACACACACACACACACATAAACACATAAACACATACACACACACACACACACACACACACACACACACACACACACACACACACATGCATCCACCCACCTTCTTTGCCCATGTGACTGAGTACTGAATAGGCACCTCCTCCCTAGCTCCAATGTGTCCCTCAGACGGTGATAGGGTCAGACCGTACACACCAGCTCCTTCTCCCAACAACTGTGTACATATGAAAAATGGAGGGCAAGCATGTACAGTATGTACGTATGTATGTATGTAAATATTCACGTAGTTGAAGGATATATAGAATACTATTATTCGCATTGGTAAATTCTACATACCTACATATGTACATAATGCATACATGCAAGCAAACATACGTACGTATGTACACACACACACACGCACACACACACACACACACATACACACACGTACATGCACACACACACACGCACGCGCGCGCACACACACACACACACACACACACACACACACACACACACACACACACACACACACACAACCTCACTTTCTGGCCCCACACAAACTCTGTAGGGAGGAGTGTGTGGTTCCTGAGCAGTACAGTCCCCTGTAATGCTACGTTGAGGTAGGCCTCATCAGCATGATGGTGACAGTGGTCCAGGGAGACTAGTGGTCTCTGGGCCTCTCCCGTCACAGACACAAACCTACCACAAGAGGACAATGAAGTGAAGGAAAGGTGTCAAACACACTCACCACCTCAATAGGGGTTCACCCACGTAAACTGGTTATTATTCAGAAACACCTCACCACACTTATATGCATGTACATGCCTAACTGAATTGAATACCGTATAGTGCTAAATCTTTGAGGAGCTTAATTTTCGTGGTTGGCCACTTTTGAAATATTCCAGGATATAACTTTTGTGTGTCTATCCTTTAGCTCCTACCAACTAAACAGTGCACCATTTTTTCGCATTCCAGTGCTCATCCTTAAAAAAAAATGTGAAAGTCAAGCTCCTCGGAAATTTGGCACTACAGTGGAACCCCTCTAATCCGGACACCTTGGGACCTGAAAGAACTGTCCTGATTATTGAGGTGTCCTCATTTCGGGGGTTGAAGATGTACTATAACAAAGTATAGTGAATTATTTGGTTCCAGTGGCATGTGTCCACATTAGAGGGGTATCTGCAATTCAGGGGGCTGGATTAGAGGGATGTCTGCAATTCAGGGGGCTGGATTAGAGGGGTTCCACTGTATACGGAAAGTTTCAAGGAAAGATAACAGACTGTCAAGTGATTCTTATTGTAGCATAGTGATCGTGCAGATTATCACCTTCAGGCCTGGAGTAGGAATGAACCCGATGCAGTTCACCATGGGGCAAAGATGAAGCAGACGACACAAGTACTATACGTGGGTAGGTATAGTCCACCACACATACGTACGTATGTACATGTACGTATATAGTATATACATGTGTACGTACATGTACCAAACATCAATATACGGACATATGTACGTTTATGCATACATACATACATGTATACAAGATTGCATATGCCCAAACACCAAACACATACACGTACATATGTATGTACATACGTAATATGTCCAAACACATGCACACTCACTGCGGTCTACTGCCTTCCACTGTACACTGTAGCAGAGCTCTGAGGTGTCCAGTAGTGGTTGGTGCAAACACAACCAACAAGGTTGTATTCCCTCCAGGAGGAAGTTCACCTTCGCACACCTTCATCTCAATACAGTCCTAAATGAGATGGTGAGGGTGAGGGTGAGGGATGAGGGGTGAGGGGGAGCGGAGGGGAGGATGGGGTGAGGGGAATGGTGCAGAGGAGTGGAGTTGAGAGAGGGCAGGTGGGTATGAGGGGTAAGGGGGGATCAGAGGAAAGGCAAGGAGTGTTAATGAGATGATCAAGGGGTAAGTGACGAGGAGGAGTGAGGGTGATTGATGGAGGAGTGAGGGTGAGTGATGGGGAGGAGTGAGGGTGATTGATGGAGGAGTGAGGGTGAGAGATGGGGAGGAATAAGGATGAGAGGTGGGGGAGTGAAGGTGAGTGATGGGGAGGAGTGAGGGTGATTGATGGAGGAGTGTGAGTGAGAGGTGGGGGGAGTGAAGACGAGTGATGGAGAGGAGTGAGGGTGAGTGATGGGGAGGAGTGAGGGTGAGGGTGAGAGGTAGAAAGGAGGGAGGGTGAGTGATGGGGTGGAATGAGGGTGAGAGGTAGAAAGGAGGGAGGGTGAGTGATGGGGTGGAATGAGGGTGAGAGGTAGAAAGGAGGGAGGGTGAGTGATGGGGTGTGATGAAAGTGAGAAGTGAGGAGGAGTAAAGTGGGGAGCGGGATAAGAGAGATGAGGGGGAGATGTGAGGATGTTGGGGGTGAGGAGTGAGGGATGGGAAGAGTATAGCATGGATGGGGGTGGGTGGAAGTGAAGGGAGAATGAGAATAAGGTAGGAGAGATTAGGGAAGAGTAGAGTGAGGGGGACGGAGGAGGAGGAAGTTGCTAGGATCAGGGATAAATCCAACACCATTTAGACACTCACCCCTAATATACTACTGTACTACAGACACTCACCCCTAGTATACTACTGTACTACAGACACTCACCCCTAGTATACTACTGTACTACAGACACTCACCCCTAGTATACTACTGTACTACAGACACTCACCCCTAGTATACTACTGTACTACAGACACTCACCCCTAGTATACTACTGTACTACAGTACATCAAAGTGGTAGAGACTGAGAGTACTATATGTGAATTTCTACGGCTAAACTCAAAACAACCCGTAAGTTTGTAAATAAAGAGGAATGTACACTAGAAGACTGCCATGTGTGTACATATACATATGTACATACGCACATACTGACCGTTAAAACACTACTTCCAGCCTCAAGTGACTTGGGAGAGATGGAGAATATGGCAGGCACACTGGACTCGTTTCTCAAGGGCAGAGCAAGCGTTGCTCTCTTTCCTACGCGAACAAGTT
>CAUJGJ010000313.1:9042478-9052478 GCA_963170055.1 Halisarca cf. caerulea | reverse complement strand
GTATCTAACCAAATATTCATGATTGAATTTTGATTGCAAAAATGCATTCGAAATTCACAAAAAGAGACTCCCGCAAAATAGCACCTATGTATACAGAAACACAGGCATAAGGCAATCACTACATCATACGCAAACACTGCATACCTTAACATCCACTGATGAGCCAGGAGTAATATGAAAGCCCCGAGGAGATACGGAGAACACACCAGCTTCACAACTCCCATCAAAGAGAATGGTCTTCCCCTGAACGGACAACGCAACATACATACGTACATACGCAGCACACATGTATTTAAGGGGACCACTCTATAATGGACACTTTGGGACCTGAAAAACAGTTTGCTATACAGAGGTTTCCACTATTCAGAGGTTATTTTACACACAAACAATCTTTCTGGACCCCTAAAAACAATTCCTTATGGAGAAAATTCCACTATTTAGGGAATTTGTTATAAGAGGGTTCAATACACATATGTACATACGTATATACGAAAATCATATTAAAAAAGTACATATGCTTCAAAAAGTGTACATATGTATATACTGCATGTACATTGGCATATCTGCATGTACATATGTACGTATGTATGCATGCATAGTAGGTGCACACCTTTGTTGCAACGAAGGAAGGAAGAGAGTCCTGACGGTGGAACACAAACCCTCCTTCTCCACCGCTGTTCTTACACGGTAGGACAACCTCCTTGCTTCCACCAGCCAACCAAGAGCCCACATCAATCTCCAGAGGCACTGTATGTACATATGTAAGTGTGTAGTCATGTACACATGTGTGGAGTATAAGCACATACGTACATATGTATATACATACATACGTACGTACGTATGTATGTATGTATGTACATAAACTCAGGTGCCAAATCAGCTCTATATGTGTGTGTGTGTGTGTGTGTGTGTGTGTGTGTGTGTGTGTGTGTGTGTGTGTGTGTGTGTGTGTGTGTGTACCTACATATGTATGTACGTATGTATGCATGTACAAATGCTAGTAGGTGCACACCTTGTACAAATGATAGTATTGCACACACACACACACACACACACACACACACACACACACACACACACACACACACACACACACACTCACCGACACACACACATACACACACACATACATACACACACACACACACACACACACACACACACACACACACACATACACACACACACACACACACACACACACACACACATACACACACATACACACACACACACACACACATACACACACACATACATACACACACACACACACACACACACACACACACACACACACACACACACATAATAGATCTGGATGAGGCCTTCTTCCCTTCAGTGGTACACTAAAACTCCCTCCAGTGTGGAGCAGGATCTGAAGTGAGATATCATTCATGTTATAAACACATTTTGACACCAAAGTCTGATGAGTCCGATGAGTCTGTACACAAACAGTAAGTACACATACGTACATACAAGTTTCATACACTTATACACATTTATGTACATAGGTATGTACATACATACGTATGTACTGTAGGTATGTACATATGTATGTATGTTCACACCATTTGTACAGTATGTATGTGTATATGTCATACATAAGAAAGCAATACAGTCAGACCCCACTGGTGCGCACACATCTGTTTTAGACAAAACTGTGGATATAAAGTGAGGGAGCAGTAGTATAGTGTACAGTAGGATTATTGCAGATTTGTTCCAATAAAAACTACTGCAGAAGGTGAGGGAACTGGATAAATGAGGGAGCAGTAGTATAGTGTACAGTAGGATTATTGCAGATTTGTTCCAATAAAAACTACAGTAACTGCAGAAGGTGAGGGAACTTGATATCTGAGGTACGGATAAGTGAGGTCTCACTGTACCATGCATACATAATGCATGTACAGTCACACCTGGTTTGTCTGAAACTGGTTTATCTGAAAACCTCATTTATCCGACACTCCACTGTGAATCGCCATCACTACCCTGTGTACAATTTACCCTGATTTATCCAGCACCTGGTTTATCCGACACATTTTATGAGGAACAAACGTGGTCGGATATACCAGAGCCCACTGTATGTACACTCACATTACACACAAATACATAGTACTGTCCATAATGTATGTATGTACATAGACCAGGAGGACAGGAGACTTGTAAATCAGTGAATGCCCCCTGGCATAATTGACTAGGTACAGTCCAGGAATATTTGATAAGGTAAAGCCCTGGGAAAGTTTGCCAGACAATGGACACTGTTAATAGATTCGTGGGAGGAACAGTCCAGGATGAGGTGACTCAGGTGATAAGGTGAATTCCTCCCATTACTTAGCACCCTACAAGCGCATCAGTTAGCAGCATACCACCAGGTGGTGTGATGCTCAGCATGTGTAATTTGAACCAGGTATGCAGGAAGCCTTCAGAAAGGGGCTACTTTCAATACTTTTAAGGAATGCTGCATGGTGAATTCTGGTCGATCCGCGGGTCACAACTTGTTTTGAAAAAAATTGGGCAGATTCAAGAGTTTGGCAGAGTATCCAAGTCAATATGCAACCTTTTCAATCAATTCATGCTCAGAATTGCTGGGTATGATAGGGTTTGGTGGATGAAGCAGTGGCAAATTGATGAGAATTCACTGAATGTACACATGTACATATGTACGTATATACAATACACACATTAAAAATTGAGAAGCTTTTAGCCTGAGGCTACCTTCCAAGGATTACTGTACAGTACATACACACGTACAACAGTCTCATTCCAAGTCCCACTTTGCATAGGCACAGGAACCAGGGGGCCATGGGGGCCCTGGCCCCCTCACTTCTAGGGAGTAGGGGTCAAATATCATACATGTGACTAACATATTGCTATACATGTGCTCCATCTGGAACCTTCCGGCCCCCTCACTTGTGTGAGCATTCCTATGCCACTGTTTTGTATACATGTAGTGATTAGAAAGTACGTATATACATACGTACATAAAGGTGCATTACATACAGGTATGTTCTGTATAGATCTATAGTGTGTGCTGTACAATAGAAGGTATTGTTCTGTACAAGTAGTGCACTGTACATATGTACATACATACGGAGATGATACGTATGTCCTGTACAGATCTATAGTGTGTGCTGTACAGGCAGAAGGTATTGTTTAGCACAAACATGAGGTAGTGTGCTGTACATACATACGTACGTACAAACAGAGATTATACGCATAAACACATGGTACAGATCTACATATAGTGTGTGCTGTACAGATAGCAGTACTGTTCTGTACAGATATGAGGTAGTGTGCTTACGTATGTAAGTGTGCTCACAGAGATGATATGTACATTCTGTGGTGTGTACTTACAGGTACTAAACGGTTATGTTATGTACAAACATGAAGTAATCACACACGTATGTATGTATGTATGTACACACATATATACGTACGTATGTATGTATGTACACACATATATACGTACGTATGTATGTACACACATATATATGTACGTACAAACGAAGTGTGCTGTGCAGAGCTTGTACAGTACAGTAGGACACAGAGGTAGTGGTAGTGTACTGTGTGGATGTAGAGGTAGTGGTAGTGTACTGTGTGGATGCAGAGGTAGTGGTAGTGTACTGTGTGGATGCAGAGGTAGTGGTAGTGTACTGTGTGGATGCAGAGGTAGTGGTAGTGTACTGTGTGGAGATCTCACCGTCAGTTCGTCGTCGAAATCAGCCAGTGTTTCGGGAACGAAGGTGATCTTGTACGAGCAGCTCATACCAGGGGCCATCACACCATCAGGTGTGGGAAACTGACCTACATACAATGTACATACATATTATGTACATAAAGGTTGCAATGCTGCTCATCTTTGTACAAATATATGTAGTGAAACATACATACGTATGTATGTCCATATGCTGGTGTGTACACATGTACTTATGTAGGTGGAAGGCTTACAGTAGTAAATACATACGTACCTACTTAGACGCATGTGTATGTATGTAGCTACATATGTAATAAGCGTACAATTGTCTTAGGTACATATGTACATACGTACGTATGCACGCACATGCCTGTGGCACACTTTATGCATGATGAATTGTGTGTGTGTGTGTGTGTGTGTGTGTGTGTGTGTGTGTGTGTGTGTGTGTGTGTGTGTGTGTGTGTGTGTGTGTGTGTGTGTGTGTGTGTGTGTGTGTGTGTGTGTGTGTGTGTGTGTGTGTGTGTGTGTGTGTGTGTGTGTGTGTGTGTGTGTGTGTGTGTGTGTGTGTGTGTGTGTGTGTGTGTGTGTGTGTGCATACCATGAGATACACTGAAGTAGGGCGACTTTGGAGGCAAAATTCTCAGCTGATGACTAGCACTGCTGATGTTTTTCAGAACTATAGTAGCCTGCGGAGATTGTATTATTATAACATAAAATAATACATAATGTAGATACTAAATACACACATAAACATGTACGTACGTACATACAGTATCATCATGTATTCATACTAGTGCAGTGTACATATAGACGCACCACTGTGCGATTACACCATTGATATTTACATACGTACATATAATATAATATGCATGAAAGCGACAGGTACATGTACAGGTGTACATACTAATATACATATGCACATATACATGTGTCATTTGTGTACAATATACATACATATGCCAAACACACACATACGTACGTACGTATGTACATACTAAAATATGTACGTATCTAGTAATACAGTATGATACAAGTTCACATGCATAATAGCAGCCATATGCATGCACACATACGTACCTATTACAAACACACGCACGCACGCACGCACGCACGCACACACACACACACACACATACACACATGTACACATGCACATGTATACACACAGAGAGAGACACACACTTCGTGACTCTTTCCTGTAGAATAGTCAGTAAATACAACTTCTGTCGGTTCTGACACAAAAAAGTCTTCATCTGAAGATCTAGAATGGGAAGCCACGTGAGAAAAATTCTAAAAGTACATGATAACAATAAAGTAGCATACGTATGTAGATATACTGTATGTACATACAGTACATACTAACGTACATAAGTACACGAATTCCTCATACAGTACATATGCACACAGCCCCGTGTTCATACACTCAATACGTATGTACGCAGTGGTAAAAATAGCATTTGACCTTCGTTAGGGCAAATGGCTGACCCCAAAATATATTGGTAGGACATTTTGAAAATTGGTCAGCTCATCAGTGATTTAGTAATACGCCCAATGGAATCTTTAACACTGAACCATGACAACGTAGAGAAGTGTTGGTCAGCTAAATGGCTGACCCAACTTGATTTTGGTCGGCCATATTCATGTTTTGCTCGGAAAATGGCAGATGGCAGACTGCTATTTCTAGCCCTGTGTACGTACATACGTATGTATGTCACATGACAATGTGGCAAAGTGTTTCAAATAGCGCAATATTCTGGATGTACGTGTATATATGTATGTACATACATACATACGTACATATGTACGTATGTAGATGTTTGCAGGAATAAATCTACTGGGTATAAGAATGTGCCTCCGTACTGAAAGATGATGTACCAAGGAGTAGATCACTACATATACGTGCATAAGTATGTACATACATACGTATATGTAAGTACATAAGTACGTACGTACGTACTTACGAATAATTGCACACACAATACATAATCTGTATGTTCATATGTTATGTACATACACTAAACATTCATATGTACATACACACGTACTGTACGTACACTAAACATTCATATGTACATACACACGTACTGTACGTACACTAAACATTCATATGTACATACTGTGTATACGTAACCACACTGCACTTATGCACACGGTACACATTTGTGTGACATAGCCACGCACAGGTTGGTGGTGCTGGAACTGGTCCTTGTTTGGTTGACAGTCGTACTGGCTGCAGTGTTGGGCAGGAGGGTGGACCTGTAGCGAGGGTTCCTCAGGTACTCTGACTTTCTTGTCAGCTCGGCCAATGCAGCCTTCCCCTCCATTCTCTCTTCTGCCGACATGCCACCTTTCCACAAAGGCTACAAGGGAGAATAACCTTGAGTATGTGTCGCATTCTACAGTAAACAAGAATGTGTGATGAATGTACAGTACACTGCACAGAGATGACAGTATTCAGAGCATAAGTTGCGCTGTGGAATGCCTGTCTGTATAGATGTACATACATACGTACATAAATTACAATTGAGCAAATGTACACATTGTATAAGCGTATGGGGCTGTGATGCACGTATACACACACACACACACACACACACACACGCACGCACGCACGCACGCACGCATACACACACACACAAAACACACACACACACACACATACACACACACACACACACACACACACACACACACACACAACACACCATTACACAAACCTGTACGTACCTTCTGTTTGGTAGTTTCCTCCTTTCTCCTTGATACAGCTCCATCCTTGATGACAGGTAACTTCCTCCCTTGTTTACTGCTGTGCTGACAGAAGGACTGTGTTGTCTGCTGGTGGTTGGGGATATCTGGAGCTGTGTGTGTGTGTGTGTGGAGGAGGGACGTAATAGATGGATATCCACCAGATATGAGTGCATGTGTGAGTGCGTGATTGCTTGTTACATACAGGAGTTATGTGTGGTGAGATGAATGGCTGGCCGAAAACAGGAGCTGTGAGTATATACGTACATGTGTGTGCATGGGGGGTGGGTTGTGTGTGTGATGTAACAGATGGCTATACACAAGACATGTACATGTGTGAATATGTGACTGCTTGCTACGTACATACAGGAGCTGTGTGTGGGGAGATGAAATGGCTGGCTGAAATAGGAGCTGTAAGTGTAGGCATGTGTGTGCTGGGGGAGGGAGGGGGGGGTGAGATGTAATGGCTGGCTATATACAAGCTACGTATGTGCGCATGTGTGTGCTGGGGGAGGGAGGGGGGGAGATGTAATGGCTGGCTATAGACAAGATACGTACGTATGTGTGCAAGTGTGTGCTGGGGGAGGGAGGGGTGTGTGTGAGATGCAATGGCTGGCTATATACAAGCTAAGTATGTGTGCATGTGTGTGCTGGGGGGGGGGAGATGTAATGGCTGGCTATATACAAGCTACGTATGTGCACATGTGTGTGCTGGGGGAGGGAGGGGGGGGGGAGATGTAATGGCTGGCTATAGACAAGATACGTATGTGTGCAAGTGTGTGCTGGGGGAGGGAGGGGTGTGTGTGAGATGTAATGGCTGGCTATATACAAGCTACGTATGTGAGCATGTGTGCATGCCTAAGGTGGTGATTGCTTGCTGTATACAGGAGCTGAGTACAGGTAGATGAAACAGCTGGCCAAAAATTATTTTGTATAACCAAAACCCTACTTGCCATAACCTATGGGCAATGACGAGTAGGGTCTAGCTATGTGAGACTAGCTGAAAACAGGAGGTGTGTGTGTGTGTGTGTGTGTGTGTGTGTGTGTGTGTGTGTGTGTGTGTGTGTGTGTATGTGTGTGTGTGTGTGTGTGTGTGTGTGTGTGTGTGTGTGTGTGTGTGTGTGTGTGTGTATGTTGGGAGGGAGAGGGTGTGAGGGGTAAACTTGTGGCTACGTATACGTATAGAAGATAGGGGCCGAGAAAGCAGCTAGCCTATGGCCTTGAAGTACATACGTAGGTCGGGGTAGCCATATCTACAGAGGCTGCAAACCTTAGCCCTATTTCAGTAGTGCTAAAGCTATGCTAGTTCTCTAGTTTCAAGCTATGTGCATGTGGGAGGAGGGGGGACTGCTTGCTTACAACCACAAAATATACACAATCAATCATAAAAAATCAAACTTTTCCCTACACTCAGAGGTAGAGAGAACCTGTGTGTATGTACGTATGCATGCATGTACGTATGTATGTATGTATGTATGTATTTATGTATGTACGCATATATATACATATGTATGTATGCATGTAATGAATGTATAAACAACACGTCTATAGGTTTTAGTACCCATGATACAGTAGGTCCAACACACGTACATACATACACCGGTTGCCTCACCTCTTGGTGGTTGATAGGTGTTCTGTGTGTTTGGGAAGTATGAAGATGGAACCAGCAAGTTGTGTCTCTTCAGGAGGTCTTCATCAAGATACTTACGGAACGAGGATGGACCTACACACACATACGTACATACATACGTATATGAACTGCAAATCATCAACACTGCTTAGTGATTTATTGAACACAGGTGTGTGTTAGTCTGGCGTGGCCAGCCCCTTTTTCCTGTTCTCTGCACTTCCGTTAAGTTAAACGGAAGTGCAGAGAACAGGAAAAAGGGGCTGGCCACGCGAGACTAGGTGTGTGTGGGGGCGTTGTGTGTGTGTGTGTGTGTGTGTGTGTGTGTGTGTGTGTGTGTGTGTGTGTGTGTGTGTGTATGTTGTGTGTGTGTGTTCATGCTCACCTTCGGGTAGGATTGGCTCCTTGTAGGAGGCAAATTCCTTTTTCAGGCTAGCAAGATGTGCTTCGTCGTCCACCAAAGCTTGAGTCTTGGCTCTAGTGAGGTGCTCTTCCAACAAAGACAATTCTTTCACTCGTTGACGATATGTGACATAAATCTAAGTATGTAGAAAGCAGAGGAACGAAAACGATTATAAACAACATCATGTAAGGCCGAGCATAAACACACGTACGTACGTATGTACATACATCGTATAAGATATAGGCACCCATGTAGTGATACGATGTCTCCCTGAGTTAAATCACCTGCTTAAACTGTTCGTCTTGAGTCGAATCATCGTTTTTCTGCTCTGGTTCGAGTACCGGTTGATTCGAAACGGTGTAACTTGGATCGTCTAAGCCAATAATATCCCCAAAACAAGAGTCAACAATGTGTGCTGTTGAGTGATAAGACGCAGATGCTGGTCTCTGTAGCTTTATAAAGGGTTCTTTGTCCGTTTGAAGAGACACGCGAGACATCTTTCGACCAGTACGGTATATGTACGTACGTGCATGTGTATCCCTTCTACTTACTTGGCAGCCATTTTTAATGTTGTCATGACAACTCCATCCAACCGCGTGACCTACTCATCACTACCTTGCTGGGTCGAATATCTATGCTTGCAACATTCCATTCTTCGCCACGATAGATCAGACTATACACCAGATCTAGATCGAGTGGTAATACATATGAAGTTCAGCTGGTACTGCATACCCCGGCCTGGTAGCAAAGTGAACTGTATCTTTCAAACTGGCTCAGCGCCAACTCCAGCTTCAACTCAGCCGGTAGGCCACTGATCTTGCCACCAAAACTTCTCACAGCTTCCACCCCCCAAAAATTCCAATCAAGTGTCAAAATCGACCCAGCTTGAAATGGTCTAAATTGGCCTCAGATATCGTAACTTAAAAACTCTAATTTTCCCTGGGGACAACTGATAACCCCAGACCCCCTAGCTACTGTTTATGCTCCTACTAGTACTATATCAATGCACTGCATGTGTTTTATAGATACATAGTGTACCATGTGTGTATAATATATTATACCTACCCCTTTCCATTACCATGGTTTACTGAATGTTAGCTACTGGCGGCCTATCCAGAAACAAGCCCTGCTACATGCAATACAGACATACACTAGAACCACGATCATGTCTTGCATGGCAGGCATGCACTGTAATGTCAAAGCTCCCCCCCCCCCCAAAAAAAAAAAAATCATCCTAAATAGAATCCTATATATAGCCACACTGTCTTTAAATACTGAACATAACCAAGGGCTGATTAATCCCCTTCCGTCATGTACGTAACTCTTGCTTGGCCTTTGCAGCCATGATAAACATTAACTGTTCGACATTCTAATTTCTAGTTTGCCTTGTTGATGGGACAAAACATGCTGACCAAACTCAAATGTGCATTCATGCAAGAAGACAAATACTTCAACCATAACCAATCTATACGTGACACTACACTGCATACACGTGCATGTAAGTTGACGTGTTGATCTATATATGTAGTTT
>CAUJGJ010000313.1:9019978-9029978 GCA_963170055.1 Halisarca cf. caerulea | reverse complement strand
ACAAGGACCACCTGCATACAAGGACCACCTGTACACAAGGACAACCTGTACACAAGGACCACCTGTACACAAGGACAACCTGTACACAAGGACCACCTATACACAAGGACAACCTGTACACAAGGACAACCTGTACACAATGACCACCTGAATGCAAGGACCATGCACCTGAATACAAGGACCACCTGTACACAAGGACCACCTGTGTAATATAACCACCTGTAAACAAGAACCTTCACAAAAAGATGGATGATCAACAAACACACACTGCAGGTACACACACAGACACACACACACACACACAAACAAACAAACACACACACACACACACACACAAACACACACACACACACACACATACACACACACACACACACACACACACACACACACACACACACATACACACACACACACACAAAGGTAGGCAGGCAGGCACACACACACACACACACACACACACACACACACACACACACACACACACACAGGTGAACACACCTGAGCAGTCGAGAAAGTAGAAGTTTGCATATCTGGTACTAGAAAAGCATTTGCAGCGGACACCATGATGCAAGCTGTGGGAAACAGAGGAGAAATTATTATGAGAGGAAAATTAAGAGAAATTTTGTGATTTTTCAATATTCAAGAAATAAGAATTACTTTATTTTTCCTACCACACTCAACATGCAGTAGGGACTCTTATTATGGCACCCAATTGTCGTAACAATACCTTGTTCAATGGCTGCTCTGGCCAATCCCACAGGAGTATCCAGTTCTGGCACAATTGACTCCTACATACATAGAAGTAAGAAGATATCAGTAGTGTGTGTGTGTGTGTGTGTGTGTGTGTGTGTGTGTGTGTGTGTGTGTGTGTGTGTGTGTGTGTGTGTGTGTGTGTGTGTGTGTGTGTGTGTGTGTGTGTGTGTGTGTGTGTGTGTGCATGTGCATGTGTGTGCATGTGTGTAGTACTGATCATTCATAACTAATAGTAGATAGAACGCTGCAGAAGATAAAGTTGTCGCAGAACACTTGAATTTACCGTACTCAGTACACACACATGGCAAACATCTGGTATGATAAACAACGCTGATGGAAGTATCACTTAGTTGTTAGCAAAGGGATTAAATGCCAAATGAAATAATAAGGTTAATGTACATTTGTAGAAATTGAAATATACACATCACATGTGCAGGTATAAGTAGTCTTTCAATGACATATTCAGTGGGACACTACCAATCCTGACTCCCAAATTGTGAACACTTGCCACTGAAACAGTGTGATTCACTATACAGTGAGACCTGTCTTAAAGACCACCTGTATAGAAGGACCACCTGTCTATAGAGACCACTGTAGGCTGGTCCTTGAACCACCAAAACAATACTAATACACATCTACACAAGGAACACCTGTCTACAAAGGCCATGATTACTTGGTCCCTTGAGTGGTTGCTATATACAGGTTTCGCTGCAGCCTCTAATCCGACCTTCTTATGAGGTACAGTCATCATACCAAAGTATGCATGATAAAAGAATCCAACAGTCTCCAACAGTGGAAGAAATCCAACAACCTCCAACAGTGGGAGAAATCCAACAACCTCCGACAGTGGGAGAAATCTAACAACCTCCAACAGTGGGAGAAATCCAACAATCTCCAACACTGGGAGAAATCCAACAACCTCCTAATCCGACATTTTTTCATGCACCATTGAGTGCTGGATTAGAGAGGATTCACTGTATTATAACGGTATTCATGACCTGAGGAGCAGTGGGTGGAAAACTGTTAACCTTTTACCTCTAAAAGACATTCATAGGACTCGTTTGATATTCATAGTATATCACTGTATTAGTATTATTGTTGCTGTTTAGTGCGTGATTCCACCCTGATTGACAGGTGTGAGACCACATTTACAACAACAAAGGTGGGCCACACTGAAGGCCCCGAAACTAGTCTGGCCTGCTAAGACCTCCCACTCCACGCATCATGGGGGAGGGTTGTGGCAGGCCAGACTAGCCTTGGAACACACCCTCCCAGACCCCTGTGCCGTGCAGTCCAGCAAGAGTATAATAGAATCGACAGTCACATGGACAGGTTAGCAGGTTACATGCTTTTTGACGACACTATACATACAGATGAACATACAGCAAAACCCTGTAAACTTGTATACAAAGACCACCTGTCTATAGAAGCTGCTCCATGGTCCACCTGAGGGTGGTCTCTGATGAGGGGGAATTTAGTATGGGGCACATACAAATTTGTGACCAGTAAGGCTGGTCTTACAAAGGGGGCGGTCTTTCACGAGGGCGGTCTCTCAAAGGAGGTACTGTACTACTAGATAAGGTGAATCATGCACTAAATGCATAGCACACACCATGTGTATACACGCAGGCTTGAAGGTAGGCTGCCACCTCTGCAAAATGGGGATCATATCAGAGTGGTCACCAGAGACAAAATGAAAGAGGGTGGCATTTGTGTAAGCCAGTAGTAGGGTAATGACAGCTGCCATATGATGGTTTCACTTCCATATTATTTAGTATCTTGAAGTGGGGGGAATTCGCTCAAAGTATATGATATGCACGGTGTCAGTTTTACCTAATCTATCAACTCAAAGTACCTGAACAGAGAAGGAAGGACTCGACTTAAAGAAAAAATGGTTAAGCCAAAATTTAAGGAGGGTGGCCCGCCCTGCTTAAAAGGGCTGGCAAGAACACCGCATATGTATACTTGCACTTACCACACTTTCAACTGATGCCTCCTTTAATGCCTGTTCGTCCTTCATAGCGCACTACAGAGGGAAGCATTGAGTTGGAATGTTCACTGTCCAAACATGACATAATGAACTGTACATACTGCACAACACATACAAACGTATACAAATACACACATGTACAAATACACACATGTACACACACACACACACACACACACACACACACACACACACACACACACACACACACAGCTAGCAGGAATTCCCAAATGCACACTTAGCTTACACTCATTCCCTTCACAACGGCCATCTTGTCTTCCAGTAACTTCACAATAGCTTCATCAATCTTATACAGGGTATCTGGAGAGTGAAACGTGCACACATAAACAATGTTCAATGGGAGTACAGGGGGATGTCAAGGATTGGTACACTTTGCCACATTTTCCCAACACTTTCCCAAATTATACCACACTTTGCCACATTTCTGGCACTTTCACAAATTTTCCCACACTTTGCCACATTTTCCTGCACTTCCCAACAGTTTACCCACACATTGCCACATTTTCCCACACTCAGACCCGCTAGCTCACCTGGATCCTGCAGTGTTGGGGACGAAGTGGGGGAGGGAGATCGCAGGGGAGACAATGTGGTGTCGCTGGAATGAATGGAGACGCTGTCGTCTTCGGGGAGTGGGCGATGTCCTATGTGTCAGACAGACATATATTTACATCTCACTGAATCGCCAAAGTGGATGGAAACACACTGTTTCGCTGAAAGATGTTACATACTTGTAAACAACATATACACACACTGTACACACAGACACACACACACACACACACACACACACACACACACACACAGAGACACACAGACAGACATACACACAGACACATACACACAGACACAGACACAGACACACACACACACACACACACACGTAAAAGTATACCTTTTTTCATGTCTACTGATGCACTCTCAAAGGCCACTCTCCACCTATGGCAATGAAACCATATTAAGTACATCAACAATAGAATACACACAGTGGAACCTGTCCTAAAGACCACTTGTATAGAAGGACCACCTGACTACAGAGACTACTCAGGACAGGTCTAGGAACCACTGCAACAGTACTGTTGCACCTCTACACAAGGACCACCTGTCTATAAAGACCACTCAGGACAGGTCTAGGAACCGCTATATCAGTACTGTTGCACCTCTACACAAGGACCACCTGTCTATAAAGACCACTCAGGACAGGTCCAGGAACTGCTAAATCAGTACTGTTGCACCTCTACATCAGGACCACCTGCCTATAAAGACCACTCAGGACAGGTCCAGGAACCACTACATCAGTACTGTTACACCTCTACATAAGGACCACCTGTCTATAAAGACCACTCAGGACAGGTCCAGGAACCACTACATTAGTACTGTTGCACCTCTACATCAGGACCACCTGTCTATAAAGACCACTCAGGACAGGTCCAGGAACAACTACATCAGTACTGTTGCACCTCTACATAAGGACCACCTGTCTATAAAGACCACTGTGGACAGGTCTAGGAACTGCTAAATCAGTAATGTTGCACCTTTACATAAGGACCACCTGTCTATAAAGACCACGATTAACTGGTCCTTTGAATGGTCTTAATGAACAGGTTTACATTATGTATGTAGTTTCAACAGGCAAATGCTATGCCGATTGTGAAGCTGCACCCCAGATACAGCGGGCCTCCGTCTATCCGACCACATCTGTTCCTCATACTGTAAAACGTGTCAGATAGACCAGGTGTAGGGTAGACTGTGCACAACTTAGTGATGGAAATATACAGCAGAGGAACAGATAATTGAGGTTTTCAGACAAACCAGTGTCAGATGAATGTGGTGTGATGTACTTTCCCAGAATATGAAATGGAGCATCAGAAACTGCAAGTAGTATAGTGAGACTAGGGCCAAATGCCTTTTTACAGAATTTCAAATTAGGCAGCCATTTTATATTTCCAAGGAAACCAGAAACAGTGCAAACTCACTTCTCCTTCATGACTGCACTCTCTGCTAACAGTTCATACATGATGGCATACTTCATGAGAGGGGAATTGCTGGCTAAGAAGAATGTGCGTTTACCTGTGCAGAGAAACAAGAACAATACATCCACAACAGTAGAAGAGAACACACAAAAACACACATACTGTACAAACACACACACAGACAGACAGACAGACACACACACACATGTATACACACACACACACATAAACACATGGACACACACACATAAACACATGGACACACACACACACACACACACACACATAAACACATGGACACACACACACACACACACACACACACAAGGACACACACACACACACACACACCTCGATCAGTAGCAGCATCTCTCCATAAGGTTTCAGAAACCTTTATCACAGGACACAGCTGGAAAACGTGTACACCACAACACACCATGACAGCAAAGCACTAGTACCGAGAGGAACACAACTGTACACATGACCAGCTTAGGACAGGATGGGATAATCTTATCCAATCTGGGGAGGCCATAGCCAGAGCCTACTACAAAGGCACCCAGAAGGCCCAACAAAACATACAAAAATACAGAAACGTGAAAAGGTGAGGTGAAGATGAAGGTAGCTTCCAATAGAACGGTACGGCTTAGTTGCATAATAATTGAAGAAATAATACATATACCCAGTGCAACAAGTATACCCAGGTCCCTGGTGCAGCAAATGTGCAGCTTTGCATCTTGTATTGTGAGAAAACAACATAGTACCCTTGGATTCTGTACAGTGGAACCTCTATAAAACAGACACCATTGGCACCACATTAACCTGTCCTGTACAGTGAAACCTCCATAATAAGGACACCATTGGGGCCACAGTAAGCTGTCCTGCATAGTGAAACCTCTATAATAAGGACACCATTGGGACCACAGTAGGCTGACCTATATAGTGAAACCTCCATAATAAGGACACCATTGGGACCACAGTAAGCTGTCCTGTACGGGGAAACCTCTATAGTAAGGACACCATTGGGACCACATTAACCTGTCCTGTGCAGTGAAACCTCCAAAATAAGGACACCATTGGGACCACAGTAAGCTGCCCTGTACGGTATATGGAGGTGCCCTTATTACAGGAGTTTAAATGTACACACTTCAATGTGAGGGATGTCAAATGGGGCAAAGCAGTGACGTCCTGTTAAACGAGGTGGCTGCATATCACAGTTGTCCTTTAATAGAGGTTTCCCTATACTGTATACTGAATGTAGGGAAAGATTTTCCCAAACCCGAGGGTACAGTATGTGTTTGACAGGGGCTGAGTGTATCTGATTTCTAGTTCCCACTTTGATTCCCATTCATACCTCCTCTTTGTCGCCTTTCAAATCGGTTTGGGTGTGTGTCCTGAGAAAGAACCTGTCGTGACTAATGTCTTTCTCCATCAGAACAAGAATGTCTGTCAGCAGAAGAGCATGAAGCTCTGGAGGAGAAAGAGAAGAAGTGAGGTGAAAGAGAGGGCAACAGAATCATGCAGTGGAACCAGTCTATTCCAGACACCTTGGGATCAAAAGGGATGTCCTCATACCAGGGATTACAGGTGTACTGTGGCAATGGAGAGCATGGCATGGAGAATCATTTGGTTCCATTAGCATGTGTCCTTAATAGAGAGGTGTCTGCAACTAAGGGGGCTGGATTAGAGGGGTGTCTGCAACTAAGGGGGCCGGCCAGGTTAGAGGGGTGTCTGCAACTAAGGGGGCCAGGTTAGAGGGGTGTCTGCAACTAAGGGGGCCGGGTTAGAGGGGTGTCTGCAACTAAGGGGGCCAGGTTAGAGGGATGTCTGCAACTAAGGGGGCCAGGTTAGAGGGGTGTCTGC
Organism: Halisarca cf. caerulea; assembly: GCA_963170055.1. Classification (NCBI taxonomy): domain Eukaryota; kingdom Metazoa; phylum Porifera; class Demospongiae; order Chondrillida; family Halisarcidae; genus Halisarca; species Halisarca cf. caerulea. The sequence goes on along the minus strand of CAUJGJ010000313.1, from coordinate 9,023,381 downwards.
AACTAAGGGGGCCAGGTTAGAGGGGTGTCTGCAACTAAGGGGGCCAGGTTAGAGGGGTGTCTGCAACTAAGGGGGCCAGGTTAGAGGGGTGTCTGCAACTAAGGGGGCCAGGTTAGAGGGGTGTCTGCAACTAAGGGGGCCAGGTTAGAGGGGTGTCTGCAACTAAGGGGGCGGGATGGAGGGGGTCCACTGTAGTCAACACAAACCATTAACATTTTCTACTCTCAAAACACTGAAAATAGTCTAGAATTGTTCAAAGGAATAAAAACAAAGCCTTTTTGGTGCTGGGTTAAATTACAACACCAGGGGCGTAGCCAAAAGATAAAGCAGGGGGCTTCAAAAAAGCCATGATCATGGTCACATGGTGTACAAAAATCTTTGGTGGTATCCTGGATACATTGTCCTGTACTAGTATATGTAGCCATTATAGTCTATGGTGTCAAGACTGCGGCCATGTGCATGCACGGGATCACCACTGGTACAGAAGCAAACAATGAACTTTGTGATGGTAGTTTGAAAACTAAAGCCTGGTTCGCAATAAGTCGCAAGGCGTCACAAGGCTTGCGACGCAATCAGTTGTTGCTACAAAATACACATTGAAACAAAGATACTCGGCCATCTTATGAATGCGCTAAAACATGGGAATTTACGGTAAAATACTAAAAGCGACATCGCAGGGAATAGAACATTCCCTATGATCTGCTAAAATCTCTTGCGACACGATCTTGTGACATATTGTGAACCAGGCTTAAACCGTATATACAGTGGAGTGTGGATAAGTCGAATCACTAGGGACAGAAAAATTAATTCCACTTATCAGAACTTCTACTTAACAGAGTCTGTTCATCTTAGTATTGAGTGAGTAGGGACAAACAAACTCCCTCAACTTATCCAGAACTTCCAGGTAAGCAAGTTCTACTTAAGTGGACTGCACTGTACATAGTAATACATGCTGTGTCAGATAACTACTCGTAGCTATGGAAACAGCTAAAAAGAACACAAAGCATGTAAGCATATATATAGTGGAACTGCTATAATCCAACACTCTATGGGAAGCAAAATTGTGTCAGATTACAGAGGTGGTCGGATTATCAAGTGACTCTTAGCATACATTAATATGGTGACTGTACTTTATAAGATGGTCGGATTTGAGTAATGTCGGATTATAGAGGTGTCGGATTAGAGAGGTTCCACTGAACTGTCTATACAGCATTTGGTGACACAATGTGCTCTGCAGAGCCACGAACACGTGCAGGTGTGTGCGTGTGACGATTGAAGAAAATGTCAGGATACTGGGGGCTTCAGATTAAAGGGTTTTCTAACGAGGGGGCTCATGGCAACCAGGAAACAAAGGAGCTATGCCACTGCTAAGTACATACTGTACATAACAGTGCGCACAAATCTGTGATGCGCTAAATTTAGCAAGTTTACTCTTGGTAAATTTATGCACACACACACACACACACACACACACACACACACACACACACACACACACACACACACACACACACAGACATACACACACACACACACACACACACACACACACACACACACACACATACACACTCCTCACCAATCTTCTTGTTCTGCAGCTTCCAAGTTAGAGATCCTTCGTGTAAGAGCTTTCGACCTTCAGAAGCTATCTCCAAATTCTAGAAATAGTTGAACATTTGCTATGCTGAACAAATGTACACATATGTACACACACACATACACATACATACATACACACACACACACACACACACACACACACACACACACACACACACACACACAACATATGCACACACACACAAACACACACAAACACACACAAACACACACACACACACACACACACACACACATACACACACACAACACACACATACTCTGTACAAATTTGCTAGTTTGTTAGAAGACTTCTCCAGGAGGCTAGTGTCCAGTTTGGCTTGATAGTCCAGTAGCTTGCAGTGGTTCTCGGCTCTCTTCACTTGTACGTTAACATCTTGTAGAATCACCTGTGTATGACACATGATACATTACAGACCACACACAGTACAGACAACACACAGTACAGACCACACACTGTATAGACCACACACAGTACAGACCACACACAGTACAGACCACACACTGTACAGACCACACACTGTATAGACCACACACAGTACAGACCACACACAGTACAGACCACACACTGTTCAGACCACACACACACTGTACAGACCACACACTGTTCAGACCACACACACACTGTACAGACCACACACACACAGTACAGACCGCACACTGTAAATACCACACAGTACAGACCACCACAGTACAGACCACACAGTGCAGACTGCACACTGTACAGACCACACACAGTACAAACCATACACAGTACAGACCACACACTGTACAACACACCACACACTGCACTTCCCCCAATATGTAGCCCCACATTCATGTGTGTAGTGTGCATGTGAATGTCGGTGTACCTTAACACAAGATAAAACTGTTTCTAGTCTATTCCATTCTGCTTGTTCTTCATCTGTGGTAAACAAACAAACACACCCTGTCAGCAACAAACAACAACAAAACATGGTATGTCGATATAAAGAACTCCTCATTCTGTCCCTGTGTATACCTCATGTACATAAACCAACCCTGACAGTAAATACATGGTTTAGTACATACTCCTGGATAGTAAGTACTCCTCATTCTGTCTCTGTGTATACCTCATGTACATAAACCAACCCTGATAGTAAGTACCTGGTTTAGTACATACTCCTGGATAGTAAGTACCCCTCATTCTGTCCCTGTGTATACCTCATGTACATAAACCAACCCTGAGAGTAAGTGGCTCTGACCGTACGTACTGATATTGTGTCGCCTTTGAAGTATGCATGCACATACTAAGCAAATTTCACTGTAGTACAGGGGAGCCTGCTTAACCGGCACCTCTATAAACCGGCCAAGATTCTTCAGTACCGATCATTCAATTTGTCATGCAAACTGACCTCTATAATCCAGCATTACAGAAAACCTCTCTAATCCGACACCTCCACAATCCGATATTCTCTCTAATCTGACCATCTTATGAGGTACAGTCACCATATTAAAGTATGCTAATAGCCACTCCATAATCCAACAACCTCCGAATTCAACATAATTTTCAGGTCCCATTGAGTGTCGGATTAGAGAGATTTCACTGTACTTGTGATTCCCCAGTAGGTGCTGGACTGTACAGGCTCCCCTGTACATGCAGTGCACAGGTATGTACGTATGTAGGTATGTACATGTGTTCATGTATATACTATCTATATGTGATGCGTTGGATTGTACCGCACCTGTCAGATCGCCGAGTTTCTTGGCCTGTGACTTGTATTCTTTGATAATTCCCTCGATGAGCAGTCTGTACTTGGTCAGT
>CAUJGJ010000313.1:9014978-9017478 GCA_963170055.1 Halisarca cf. caerulea | reverse complement strand
AGGTTTTGACCCAGCCTCTGTTCGAGCCCGGCCTTTATTCAAGCCCCGGCTTCTATCAAAGAAACACTTAGCTGACACCCGGCTTCTATTCCAGCCCCGGCCTCTATTTGAGCCTGGCTTTTATTCAAACAAATACGGTAACCATTGGGTCTGCTAGGGAGGCAGGAAGTGGCTGTATGTCTGTTAGGGAGGCAGGAAGTGGCTGTATGTCTGTTAGGGAGGCAGGATGTGGCTGTATGTCTGCTAGGGAGGCAGGAAGTGGCAGTATGTCTGCTAGGGAGGCAGGAAGTGGCAGTACGTATGTCTGCTAGGGAGGCAAGAAGTGGCTGTATGACTGTTAGGGAGGCAGGAAGTGGCAGTATGTCTGCTAGGGAGGCAGGAAGTGGCTGTATGTCTGTTAGGGAGGCAGGAAGTGGCTATATGTCGCCTGTACCTGGTTAGCGAATCACATAAGAACTTTCCATAATAATATTTACATTACAGTAGGTACATACGTACACACGTATACCATACGATTAGTTCTACAGTCACATCAGGTTCATCCGACACTGGTTTATCTGAAAGCCTGATATGTTCAACCATTCGTTGTGAACCCCAATCTAGGGCTGAGGCTAATATGCCGGCATAGTTTTCAGAATAATAGGTTTCTTAACTGACAGAGCATAATTCCAGAATAAACGGATAGAATCAGAAATTATTGTTGAATCAGATGATCCCTCCACTACTCCAGCACAGTGGTAACATTATACTGTTTCCCCATTGAGTTTAAAACACTAACAGTATGATATCTCACATGTATTTGACTGGTGTTTTACAACTGCATAATCTTAATCACCAGTTTTCATGATTTAACTTGAAACTGTGTTACAATAGAATAGGGTTCAGTGAGAATGCATCAGGGAATAATGGGAGTATCTAACAGCATAATAGGATGAAGTCTTGAGCACAGTGGAATAGCATATTAGGTGAACAATTGAGCATAATAGCCTCAGCCCTACCCCAATCCCTCTGTTGTTGCACAACTTCATCTGGTTTATCTGACACCCATGTTGGGAACAGATGTTGTCAGATAAACCAGATCCCACTTTATGTGAAACTCATGCACACTGACCTGCGTGTACTCCAGAGTACGTACATATTAGTTATATCCCAGCAACCATGTGTGTACAGCCTCATCTAGAGTAGATCAGTTTTCGCCACTTACACTACCAATTAACCTCAATTAGGAAGTGTACTGATATTATGACCTGTGCTACACCACAAATGTCAGCACACTTCTTTCTTTGATCCACCCATACTTTGCCCTCACACCAGGATACAAGTAGTGAAATGCTGGTTAATCACACATAAATGCATACACTCATACGTACATGTGCACACACACCCATGGATGGGTCATTTAGGTACAAACATTTGCACATTACCTCTGATCAGCTCCTGTCGCTGCTTCTCAAACTTGTTAAACTTTTCTACAACCTGCAGAGAACATGGAACAAAAAACGGCATTCTAATTTTCCACTCCTTGTTCTTACTTTAATTCACATTTCCATTCCTACATACTCCCAATTTTATTTCCATTCCCATTTTTGCCCTCCACACTGCAGAACAACCACACTGTGGGCTAGAACAGCACCTTGCTGCCCATGACAACACCATAGGGCGCATTGCAATAGTATTAGTGAGTTTTTGTTAAACTAAAGCACAAACATTTTGAAAAAAATGGTAATGAATAAGTTTAGTGGAATATCCAATTCAATGTACACCCATTTTAGCAAATTTACGTGCAAAATAGTTGGGCTGATACAAATTTATGTGCAAAATTGTTGGGCAGATATTGTAAAGGGGGTTTGGAGTATGAATTCGCTGCATGTCCTCATTTCCCACTACACACACACACACACACACACACACACACACACACACACACACACACACACACACACAAACACACACACACACATGCACACACACACACACACACACACACACACACACACACACACACACACACACACACACACACACCTCTTTTCCGACCACAAGAGCCCATGGAATGAGTTCATCGTTCACAACCAAATCACTGTCTCGCAGATCAGTCTAAAGTGCAGGAGGAACATACAACACTGGGTAGTTGCCACATAAATTATGTACGTATGTATGTGTGTGTGAATGTACAATACATTTCAGTACACCATACACATATACATACGTACGCATGCACACATGCACAAACACACACACACACACACACACACACACACACACGCATGCACACATGCATGCACGCACGCACACACACACACACACACACACACACACACACACACACACACACACACACACACACACACCTCTACATCGGCATCTATTGGTGAACTCTTGACAACCTCTGGAAGAGGACTCAACTGACCACCACTTCTTCCTCTCCTACACAAAAGCACACACAACAATACAATACATACAGTACTGTTACACACAGTAAAACAATACATACTGTACA
>CAUJGJ010000313.1:8974978-9004978 GCA_963170055.1 Halisarca cf. caerulea | reverse complement strand
GCATATCTTTGTATGGTGATTGTACCTCACATATAAGATGGTCGGATTAAAGAGAATGTTGGACTACAGCGGTCTACCACATACACTGCTAATAGTCACAGAAAAGTAGATGATGCAATGACATTAGCGGATGATGCAATATCATTAGCAGATGTAGTGGCAGATTGCTCCCTTAATAAAGGAAGGGTACGTGCAGTACATAAAAAGCCGGTGAATGTATAGTACACATGTAAGGTGAATCTAGGGAGAAAAAAAGAGAAAAAAAGTCGACCCTGGCAGGATTCGAACCTGCAATCTTCTGATTCGTAGTCAGACGCGTTGTCCATTGCGCCACAGGGCCACTCACAGCCATCTACCCACTACACAGCTTCATACAGCCACCTGCCCCAACAGGAGTGGTGTTCCCAGCCCAAGTGCACCCACTTGATCAGCAGAACGACAATATTATGGTAACCAGTAGAGGGGTTTCACAAAACAAGCCTTCCCATGCATTGCAAAATAGTTCCAAATCCCTTAAACTATGTATACCAATGGGTTTACACGTACGTTGGTATGTAGTTCAGAAAGCTTACGCACCAGGAGCTGTTTTGAGAACTTGGAGAGACTGGAATGGACTGACACCTTCAGTTATCTGCACAGGTACAGAAGTATATGTATGCACTTACACACACACACACACACACACACACATGTGCACACACATACACGTGAACACACGTGCACACACACACACACACACACGTAAACATACGTGTACACACACACACACACACACACACACAGGTTAACACACGTGTACACACACGTTAACACACGTGTACACACACACACACACACACACACACACACACACACATACATACACACACATGTGCACACACACACACACGTGAACACACGTGTACACACACACACACACACACACACACACACACACACACACACACACACACACACGTGCACACACACACACGAGCACACATGTACACACACACACACACACACACACACACACACACACACACACACACATTCATGCTGTCTTCATCATCAGAGGATATAGGGCTGATGTCCATAGTCGCATCTTTGACCCTCACAGGAGGTGGTGAGGTGGATACTGGAGACTGCACTACAGGGGTACTGGAGGACTGGGATTTCCCCTATGACGTAATTAGTGAGAAACATTTGAAGTATGTATTGTACTTATAAGGGAATTTGTATGCACAGTACATATGTACACACTTTGGTATGCAGTTGTATGCACGGGAATACTGTTACAAGTACACACATATGGCAATATACACGTACTTGTGTGCTGTTGTGTGTGCCCTTATGCACATGTACATTTGTACGTATGTACGCATATGTGTATGTATATGGGCAATATGTACGTATGTGCATACGTACTTGTGTGCCCTTGTGTATGCCCATATGCACATGTACATATGTATGTACGTATGTGTGTACGTACAGTCAAACCTCGTTAGTGAGTACACCTGGGGACCCTCCAAATTGCTACTCACTATCAGTAGTACTTGCTAACCATATAGATTAGTAATATGGGTTATAAGCTGGGGTATCATATCCTTGTACTTCCTAACCAGGTATTACTCATTAACAGTGTTCTTATTAACGAGGTTCTACTGTACATACATTGTATATGGGCACACTAGCCATGCATGTACGTATGCAGGTGTCTTTGGTGTACATGTATGCAGTGTTCTAGCCAGAATTTTTCTATAGCAGGGGATGAGGGGGTATAGCATAAGTCAGTGATTGCGGTACAGTGAATTCTTGCCACAATTATTTTCATCTAAGTGAATGTAAAGCAAAATTAACTAATCCTTGCACAAAAGTGATAGATTTTTGCCCCTGTACTCATAATCCCCATATTCTCACTCAAGAATTAAAGCAGAGTGGAGAGAATAAAAGCAGGGTGGTGATAATAAAAGCAGGGTGGGGAGAATGAAAGCAGGGAACATGGGGATAAGGAAAGCAGGGTGGGGGAAATGAAAGTGGGGTGGTACCACCCTGCTACCCTGCTTTAGCTAAAACCCTGGTATATACATATGTTTGTAGGCATATGACATTGTACATATATATGTATGTGCCAAATACATAACAAATGAATGTGCATAACCATACTCACATACTGTATGTACAGACAAATACACACGTACACATGTACGTATGTACATACAAATATACTTTACACACACACACACACACACACACACACACACACACACACACACACACACACACACACACACACACACACACACCTTGCTTTCTGAAGAAAAGGGTTTCCAAAATCTAGATGACTTGGCTTGCGTGGGTACAGAATAGTTCTCCACAACATCACTGATTGTTACAACCTGCATTTGAGCAAAGCACACTTCAACCTTCACCACCATGTGCAACTTATGCATACAAAACCATCTACACACACACACACACACACACACACACACACACACACACACACACACACACACACACACACACACACAACACACCCACCCACACCCACACCCACACACACACACATACACACACACACACACACGTACACACACACACACGTACACACATACACACACACACACATACACACACACACACACACACACACACACACACACACACACACACACACACACAGCTCACTTTGGTAGGCTGCTTTGGAGGACTGCTCTGAGATGGTTGTGGGGCGGGAGACGTTGAGCTGTAACATATCAAACAAATCCATGAGACTATCAATCTTGGAACGAACACTTACACATATACGTATGTACATATGTACATGTACTCGGGTACATATGTATGTACATGGTACAGTAGCACGACATATGGTCAGGGGGAAATACGTATGTATGTGAGCTACGTACGTACGTATGTACATGGTACAGTAGCACGACGTACGGTCAGGGGGAAATACATACGTATGTATGTGAGTTATGTACGTATGTACATGGAACAGTAGCACGACGTACGGTCAGGGGGAAATATATACATACGTATGTGAGTTACGTACGTATGTACATGAAACAGTAGCACGACGTATGGTCAGGGGTATGTACGTATGTATGTGAGTTACGTACGTATGCACAACCACATGACAAGTTTAAGAGGTCAGCTACACCTCCAGTATAAGAGTGCACTGTATGGATGGGTGTGATCAGCCTGTGCTTAGCATGTGACCACCATGTGACCAACATGTTACTATCATGTGACCAACATGAGGCTAGCATGTGAAAAAAGCATTGTAAGTCCTGGTTTACCATGAAAATAAAACATGTAGAAAATCACATGTGTGTCATATGTCTGTCACATGCATTTCACAGCTGCAAATGCTATAGTGTAACACACTACACTGACTCTTGCGACTCCTGTTCCATCAGTTTTGCCAAACTCCCGGAATCGGACCGGGAACGTTGGTGCCCTCTCATTGCAGCTATGGAGGCTTGAGTGGCTCTGATGTGACTCTACAGAACACACCACACATATCAACATATAAATGTACTTGTACATTACAACATTAATGTAATGAATAATACACATTATAACTGTAGGTGTGGATATGCACACACATGCATACATACACACACAAGCACACACACACACACACACACACACACACACACACACACACACACACACACACACACACACACATGTCCACACATACACACACGTCCACACACAAACACACACAACACACACACACACACACACACACACACACACATTCGCACACAAACACACACACAACACACACACACACGTACACACACATACACACACAAACACACACACAACACACACACACACACACACACACACATGTTGTAAGAATGTGAAATCCCACAAATGTATCATACGCACATGCATACAAATAATGTATGTACGTACGTATGTGCATGTATGCACACCCACTAACATTTATAGAGGGGGACTGGGCTGCTATTTGCTGTTCCAAGTTTTGAATGGCAAGTTGATGGTTCATGATCTCGGGTATGAGGCCTTCTTCGTGAGTCTTTGAAAATTGGAGTGCTAATCTCTGCAGAAATCGTATTCACACAATACTTCTTAATCCTTAACACATAAACGTGACAATTAAGAGATACGTACATTAAACATTTACATAATACTTCTTTCAAGCTAACCATGGCAAAAGTACTGGTCTAGTAAGCACCACAAACATATTCATGAAGCTCATTGCTTAAACGGTTGTCACGGTTACAGCAGTCATGACTTAGGTTGCCATGGAGACAACACTCACTTCATAGGTAGCCCGTTCCTTCTTCAAGATCGTCTTTAAGTTTTGTAAACTAAATGCTGAATTGTCCCTGGATATTTTGTTCTGTGACAAGAAAATGTAAAGGAAATTTAATACCAAGAACACACACACACACACACACACACACACACACACACACACACACACATACACACACACACACACACACACACACACACACATACACACACACACACACACACACACACACACACACACCTGCTGTACCAAGGGGACAAACATATTGCCGGGTGTAGTTTTTCCTGGTCGAGCTGTCGAAATGGAAAGAGCATGTTAGTCCTTCCCTAGTTACGTACCACAATCGTTAACAATGACAGCATACGTCGGTGTGTGGGTCACATGTATATATATAGGTACATGTATGTATGTATAAGTAATACATAGTTGTATCCTGCCTTGGTGTGCTACAGCAGCATAAAGTGCTAACTAATTGACCGAGGGCTGTGTGCTACAGCAGCCATAAAGTGCTAATTAATTGACCTTGGGCTGTGCCCTCGGTCAATTAGTTAGCACTTTATGCTGCTGTAGCACACCAAGGCAGGATACAACTATTATGTGTCATGGTGAAGCAAAACACTGCAAATGTGACAATTGACAGCTGCTAATTAATGAGGCATGGAATGGGCTTTGGTGGGGCAGGAGATTGACAAGACCCTTGACTTGGGCTACATCAGAGTAGCAGGGCTGCATTGTGGATATGTAAGCCCAAGGTAGTCTTTGATCCACCCAACTTTCGCCCCCGCACCATGACACACACACACATATACGTACATATATATATATATATATATATATATATATATATATATATATATATATATATATATATATATATATATATATATATATATACAGTAAAACCTCCATATTCCGACACTCCATGGGACTGAAATTAGATGTCAGATTACAGAGGTTGTCAGATTATCCAGTGCTTCTTAGTGCAGTCAAACATGGTGATCGTACCTCATAACATGGTCGGATTAGAGACAATGTTGGATTATAGAGGTGTCGGATTACAGAGGTCTCACTGTACATGTATGTATGTATGGAGTATGTATGTAGGCGAGGAGCTGTTACATCAATACTGTACCTATGAATGGACAAATTTGGTAAGATGCTCCAACCCCCTACAATACCCCCCCTTACCCTGGGTACATACATACATACATACTTGTATCCTGGTGTGGGGGCGAATTATGGGTGGATCAAAGGAAAAAGTGTGCTGACATTTGTGATGTAGCACAGGTCACTGATATACGCACACTTCCTAATTGATGTCAATTGATGTCAATTAATAGTGTAAGTGGCTGGAACTGATCAACTCTAGATGAGTTAGTTATATCCTGTCCAGGTGTGCTACAACAGAAATACAGTGCTGATTAACCTCGGGCTTTGCCCTCGGTCAATCAGCACCGTATTTTCTGCTGTAGCACACCTGGACAGGATATAACTAATACATATGCCCCCACTCCTCACCTCTGCCCCCACTCCTCACCTCCACCCCCACTCCTCACCTCCACCCCCACTCTTCACCTCCACCCCCACTCCCTTCTCCCACCTCTATCCTCACTCCCCTCTCCTTCTCCTACTACTCTCTCACAAAGGTCACAACATGGTCATACTACATCCAGGATGTACGTAAACTGAAGAGACAGTCTGACAGAGAATTCCTTGACTTACATCCAACTCCTTCCCTGTTCTCAGCCTGCACTCGCCTCATCAATGTGAAGGACACAAAACTGGAACTTTTCACCATGTCCACCACGGCAGCATGTGTTTTGTTCATGATGGACTCCCCGTTCACCTGTGTGTGTGTGTGTGTGTGTGTGTGTGTGTGTGTGTGTGTGTGTGTGTGTGTGTGTGTGTGTGTGTGTGTGTGTGTGTGTGTGTGTGTGTGTGTGTGTGTGTGTGTGTGTGTGCATGCATGTGTGTGCATTGCACATTTAGGCAGGGGAATGATCAGAAATGCTCATGGTTAGCGACTCTACAAATAAAGTATTATAAACAGTGTGAACTAGCATATACATACATACGTACGTACCTACGTAAGTACACACACACACACACACACACACACACACACACACACACACACACACACACACACACACACACACACACACACACACACATGCTCACACACACACACACACATACACACACACACACATACACACACACACACACACACACACACACACACACACACACACACACACACACACACACAAACACACACACACACAAACACACACACACACAAACACACACACACACACACACACACACACACACACACACACACACACCTTTACAATCCTATCCCCCACAAGTACCCCAGCCTTGTCTGCTGGTCCATTCTTCACCGTTCGCTGGATAAACACAGGCTGTGCCTCCGCCAGTGTGATACCATACCCTTCTCCTTCTTTGCGAACCACAATAGTCTCCTCGAACCACTGACGGCCTGGACAGGTTAAAGGTGTGTACGTATGTACGTACTTGGAATGTGTCGCTCAAAACAATCATGCGTACGTACAGCACGTACTGTACGTACATAGATACGTAAGTAGATATGTACATAAAACCATATATACGTACATATGCCTGTACCGTGCATATGTACGTAAATATGTATGCACAGTACAAAGACACACACACACACACACACACACACACACACACACACAACACATACACACCCACACACCCACACACCCACAAACACACACACAAACACACACACACACGTGATCACACACACACACACACACACACACACACACACACACACACACACACACACACACACACACACATTCTCATGTACATACTTATGTATGACATACATCTAAGTAGGTACTTACCTTTCTTATCAGTAATAAGAGACTTAGTCATGGTTCGAACGGTTTCCTAGGAACAGCCTCTCACAGCGAAGCGAACAGCCCCACTCCCTCGGAATTGCATTAACGGGGTTCTGTACAATCTACACAAGGTACGTAGAAGCACATAAGTACATGTACAACGCTTGCATACGTACATGCACACACACACACACACACACACACACACACACACACACACACACACACACACACACACACACACATGCATGTACTCAGGTATGTATGCAGACACACATGTACACATACGTATATATGTACACACACACACACACACACACACACACACACACAGATACACACACACACACACACACACACACACACACACACACAATGACAGTCTACAAGGTGTAATAAAACAAACCAGGAACCAAGCACTTAAGTAGATACGCACATACGTACATACACAAACATGGCCAGTTAAGTCCAGCCAGGAGGTAATTCGTAGATGAATAAGAAGAATTTGTACCTAATAAATATTGAATTACAGCAAGTTGACAGTGAACTGATGATCGCATTAATCGATGAATGGACACACAAAGTGTCAAACACAATAAATCAGGGTCATAACATTCGCACACAAACACATACGTACGTAGAGAGTGAGCTACATATGTATGTACGCACAATGTCAGGAAGTACAAATCTGTGCACATACGCTCACACACAAATACATACGTACATACGCACGTACGTATATGCACACACACACACACAGCAGATGCCATATTATATTATATACATACAGTAAGCTATGTAAACTAATGCAATGTACCTATCCAAACAAGAGTGGGGCTGTAATATGCGTATGTAGTACTACCATAGATACAAGTGTATCTGGTGTACCAACTAACAATAGCTCCCTCAGACAGACAGGCAGGCAGGCAGATAGACAGGCAGACTAAGATGGGATCCCCTGCTTGTACACAGACAACATAAGGACATACATATGTACACACACACATACACACACACACCAGCTGTATTCACGTATATCAAGAATCACAGGCCCAGTCTCAGGACTTCCAGCAATCAGTAACACTAAGCGAACACAGGATCAGAGGAGACAAACAACACAACAAATTTACGTACACACAGTACACACAGTACACACAGCACAACCAGTGCACACAGTACACACAGAACCTGCTGTGACTCGTTTACAATATACACTGTCTAGTACTTGTGAACTGTTGACTACACAAAACACAAATTACGTACACACATACGTACATACGCACATGTATATGATACAAGACAACATACAATTGCCATGTAGCAGTACACAATATACATTCTACATACGGTTGAATTCCTGCTATTAGACTCTCTGAAACAAGGATGCAGGATACTAGTAAACCTCTCTACAAAAGACAGGCCTCGAGGTCCTGAAATAGTTTCTCCCTATAGTTTCAATACATTTTGAACCTCCTAAAGAGGACAATCTTAAGGATACAGATTTGGTGTGTCCGAGGTATTAACAGAGATACGCATGTACGTATGTACTGTATCTCCATTACCTATGCACACACACACACACACACACACACACACACACACACACACACACACACACACACACACACATACACACACACACACACACACACACACACACACACACACACATACACACACACACACACACACACACATACATACATACACATAGTCTCACACCCAGATCCTATTCTCCCCTCCATTTTCAATTGACCAATGACATCAGCCAATTGAAAACGTAAGGGAGAATAGGGTCTGGGTACTAGACTAACATATACACAAACACACACACACACACACACACACACACACACACACACACACACACACACACACACACACACACAAATACCTACAACACATACCATTCCCAATCAACACATACAAACAACATTGCCAGACAAAAATTGTGACAAAAATTGATTCACATTCAGTCAGTTATGTACGCTTAACAACACTAGACAACAACAAAAGACAACAGTTGGGAAGCAACATAACATACGGTCTATCTGGATATATTGGCGACCATTAAATTTGGCAATTTGTGAAAGATCAGGCTGTACTTTAATATTGGCGAAAATTAAATTTGGCGATTGCATAGCAAGGACAAAGCATAGTAAGTAGGTCTATGTGAATTAGGTGATAGAAATTTGGCAATTTGATCCTGACCACTAAACTGCCAAATTAAAAATTTTGCCAATATTTCCGGATATACGGTATACCATCACCCCCCCCCCACACGATAGTAAAAACAACAACTCTAAAACAACAAATTTGAGCAGAGTTCAAGCTAAATCAATTTGCCAAACAACAACAACAACAATCACAATGGCAAACAATAATATTATATCACAGTTACGTGCAACACACGTATGCACTGTAAATAAAGGCTAAGGACAATGTTGTTCATAACAAACACTGTTTGGTGAGTCTTTGGATAAAAAGTTAAAAGTAAACACAAACACAAGTAAACATCACCATCAAGTTGGGGGTGGAATGGGCACAAACACAAACACAATTCCAACCATTCCCTCAAGCCGTGTACGTACGTACGTATGTACACACCGTATTTCACAATGTAAGTTACACCTTCGTATAATTCACACCATGGTTTTGAACAGCATTATCATTTCATCAGCCATAATGAACTACAGTGGAACCTGTCTATTGCGGCCACCATTGGGGTAAATTTTTTTGGCTGTTATAGACAGGTGGCTGCTTTAATGAGGTCGAATACCACACATTACTGCTGATTCGGAGAAGAATTAGTGGCTGTTATAGACAGGTGGCTGCATTACACAGTGACCACAATAGACAGGTTCCACTGTATTCTGTGCATACATAAGTCGCACCTCGTATTTTGGCAGTAAAATGCCTTAAACCCCATGAAATACAGTATGTATGTACGTACGTATGTATGTATGGGAGGTGGGAGGGGTGGGGTTGAAATGGGCACAAACATAAACACAATTCCAACCATTCCCTCAAGCTACACACTAAGCACGTAGGTATCAATGCGATATCCCATTGTTTCCAGCAACAAGATGTTTTGTCTGTCACAAACTTCTAAATAAACCTATCATTAGTGAACCGAATCAATGGGGCTGGCAAAAGATGTGACAGTGAAGCAGGTCGTTTCAGTATGTACATAATACGTATGTATGTATGTATGTATGTATGTATGTATGTATGTATGTATGTACGTATGTATGTATACATGTAAGCATTGGGCACGTATTGTCTGTATGTAACAGTCTGGAATACCGACAATAGGTGTCCAATACATATGTGTGTACATACATACGTACGTATGTATTATGTACATACTGAAACAACCTGCTTCAAGTATACTCATGTACGTATGTATTCAACTTTGTGTACTGCTTGAGAGTGGACATTAAGAAGAACAAAAATGAATAAATGAGCTCTCAAAATGCTTAACTGACCAGGACATGGCCGGCTAGAGAACACAGGAGTCCTTGTGTACACAAGCAAACATGTGTGCGTATGCACAAGCACGAAACACAAGACGGCAGAATGTTGACAACATACATATGAGCGAACATCTACGACACCTCAGGCAGTGAAATGTGTGTTTTACGTACGTATGTACGTACTGTACATACATCAATATACGTTCATACCATGTACAGTACACGCATACGTACGTACATACATATTTTATTATACATTTGTACATACATACCAGTACGTACATATGTACATATATATGGTGTGCACATATGTATGTATGTACGTACGTACGTATGCATTCGTACACATGTAAGCCCTCTATGTGCATTGAAGCAATGTACGTAAATGTACATACATACATATGTATGTATGTATGGAGAATATAAGGTTTGTGTAAGTATCCAGGAGAACACATTTGCACCTTCAAAGAATCGCAACTCTAAGATGCAAGACATTCCACACATGTCTGTCTGTACATTATCAAGAAGTATGTATGCATATGTACACACATATCAGTAGCAAACAAGACACTTTCATATGTAGGGCATACATACGTGTGTATATGAATGTACGTACGTACACATGTACATATGTACATACAGATGTGCATACATGATAAGCCAGGTGTACTATGCCAGCATATGCATGTACATACATACATACATACATACATACGTACGTACATACAGTGAAATCTCCAAATAAAGGACACTTTGGGACACCTCTTTTCATCCTTTGTGAGGAGGTTGTCCTCTTTGGGAGGTTGAAAATGTATTGAAACTATAGGAGAAAATATCTTGGTACCTCAAGCTGTGTCCTTTGTAGAGAGGCTATCCCTATTTCAGAGCGTCCACTATCCGAGGTTTCACTGTACACGATCAGCAAGGTCCACTGTGCCTGTGCAGGTACGTATGTACGCATGTGCTGTATACAGTGAACTCTCATAAATCTGCCACCGCTCTATCCGCCACCGCTCTATCCGCCATGAATTTCATGCATGGATTATTACAAAAGACTGCAAATTGATTTGGATAATCCGCCAAGATTTTTCCAAACGAATTGTGGCGGATTAATGAGAGTTTACTGCATCAGTTGAACTTGGCTAGTAAGCATCATCCACTATGCCTGTGCAGGCATGTACATACGTGCTGTACATCAGTTGAAGTTGGTTAGTAAGCATCATCAAGGGCCAACTACGTACATTAAAAAACTACGTACTAACTATCCGTGCCATTTTTCAGCACCGTACACACAGTACACGTGCATGAGGTAGGGAGAGAGCGGGGAGTGCTGTACTTACTATTTGGGAGCAAGTATGTATGTACGTACGTATGTATGTAGGTACTGTCAAGTGTAGCCAAATTCGATGGCCCATACACACAATAGTAAAACCTTGGATGGTAGACCCTCTGAAACAAGAACACTGCATGTTATACGTATGTATGTATGTACGTACGTACGTACATACGTACCTCTCTACAAAGGACACAGCTTGAGGCTTTGAACATACGCATAACAATCTACGTATCTGGACCCACAAAAACGTCCCTTACAGAGAGGTTTCTGCTATTATGGGAGTTTGATATACATGTACGTATATACACAGCTCTGTACGTATGTGTACCGACGTAGCTCCATTGTTTACACCTTCACTATTAATGCATTTCCCACAATACTCTGTATGCCCTGAATGAAAATTGAGCAGGAAATGCGAAGCTATAAAATATGAATGCCCATTACGCATATATACACATATGTACATACGCACAAGAAAGTACCAGGATTCATTCTGAAGGCACTGATTAGATAAACACATGAAAATGATTCAACATGTGAATGCATCGTGCTCAATCTACAATATTGTACGCATACACACATACGTATGTACGTACATACAGTATACGTATACACACACATGTAGTGTATATATGTACGTATGTATGTACGTACAGTATGTACTGTCCAGTGTGTTCGGCCACAACAATCTCCAATATGTACATATGATGAGAATAGTAATTCAAATGACTAATGTCACTAAGAAAGTCTGACACACTCAGTATAGTAATAACACATATTCTGGGTGCATAAGGAATTTGGAAAAGCTCTTATCTACATTTCTCACCTAACCTCTAATACACTATACACCTGGTGCGTGGCTGTACGTACATGTGTACGTATATACTGTACGTAGGCACGTAGATGTACGTACATGTGTATGTACTGTAGGTGCATAGATGTACGTACGTATGTACTGCACACGGCAACGTACACTGGCCTGCTGCTGAACACACACACACGCATACATACCCTCAGAATAAAGGCTATTCCATATCCTAAAAAATGTCCCATTACTACGTTGGTGTGTGTTCGAATTGCCCAGTTACATACGTATGTAGGTAGGTAGGGGTGCCCAGTATTGTCCGAGCACAATCCAGAATATTTCTATGTTATACGCATGTGGTCAGAAGAGGGCCTACTACATCCTGAGTATGCACATCATATATGAGCATGAACATCACATGTACATACGTATGTACGTACATATGTAGGTGAAGAACATATGTACGTACATACGTATGTACATATGTACGTACATACATATGTACATATGTACGTACATATGTATGTACATATGTATGTGTAAAATGTACTGTACGTACATGTTCAGTCCTTTGAAAAAAACTGCCTCGGCCCCACACCTGCATACATACGTACTGGTAGGCAAGTGTATGTATGTATGTATGTTCATACGTACATCGGACACCTGTAGTACAAATTAATTCTCTGTGTGCAACTTAGATGTATGTGTGCATGTATGTACGTACACACACACACACACACACACACACACACACACACACACACACAGTAGTGTAGCATAAAAGCAGAGATACAATGGACGAACACAAGATTATGTGATCGGTATGTGCGTGAAACAAGCTGAGCTGTTCATGGGAAGACACAATCGATCTGCCAACATCAACAAACAAACAACTTTGAACAAGACAACAAAGCTGGTCAGTCAGAGCAGTGCGGCATACAGTGTAAACGACAACAAAAAAACAAACTATTACAAATAGAAACAAATGTTCCGGCAATTTGTGCTGTTGCCACTACAAGATGAAGGGTAGCCATAAAAATAGGGCCCGCCCCATGTACAGGACACCGCACTACACTACTAGTGCCATACACGTACGTATGTACATATGCACGTGTGCAGGCAGGTGTGTATGCCACACACATACACACATACGTATGCATTCGTGCACTGTACATACACATGCGACATGTGTATGAACAGTGTACGAATGCATATGCGTGTATGTGTGTGGCATACACATGTATGTACATACGTACATGGGGACATAGGTGGCCTCTATAGAAAAAGTGGTCCTTGGATATATACAGTGGAATCTCCAATAAAGGACACTTTAGGGGGCTCGTTTGTCCTTTGTATGGAGGTTGTCCTCTTTGTGAGGCTAAACATGTATTGGAGTTATAGGGAATAACATTTGGGGCCTCAAGCAGTGTGCTTTGTAGAGAGGCTGTTCTTATTTCGGAGCATCCACTATCGGAGATTTCACTACGTACGTACGCACGTACATATATCTCAGCACACCATACTGTCAATGCTGGCTGTTAAACGCATGTGTGAGAGCAAGGAAAAAGAATACCTGCTTAATAGCCATACGTTACCCGTGCCATTCTCCAATACATACCCTTAATACCAACAGCCAGGTAGGCTCTTAACAAAAGGTGAACGCCTAAAATCCAGCAGCTCTTAATAATCAGTACATTGTATTTACGGTATAAGAACACACAGACAGTGGAAACATAAGTACATATGGGTCTATTTTCAACAGTGCATGTGTCAAGGCGGACCTAGTCTCGCACAGCCAGACCCAATGTCGCCATTGTATGGCGGTGAGAGCTAGTCTGGCTACGAGAGACTAAGGTGGCCCCTTGCCACCGTGAGTACACAGCACTGGGTAAGAGAATATCCCATCTGAATTGCTCACCAACAGAGATATCGTTAGCCTGAAATTGAAGGAATTAGTCCACGTTAAAGTCAGCTTGCAGATGCCCTGTTGGTATTCGGAAAGGACAACATCATTCTGCTCTCCTTTAGCAAACCACAACAAGTGGGAGGAGAAAGGGAGGGATTGGAAGGACAAAAAACGAATGATCCCATTTCAGAGCATTGTGTAAACACTATGTTGTAGATATAGCAGCTTTCACATACACTGAATAACCTACTGGCATGTATCAGATGAGCTGGATGCGCGAAAACACTGTTGCCCCCCTCCCCCCAAGCCCAAGCACACACACACACACACACACACACACACACACACACACACACACACACACACACACACACAAAGAGGATAATGTGGAGTTTGCAACGAATCTGCTTCCACAAACGATGCGTGACACTCGCGACAGTCGTGCTTAGTCACAGTTTTTCGCCTTTGGATACATCACGGTGCTAGATACACACAGACATAGCCGAGGAAAGGTCCCAAAACATCTACTTATCGACTTTCTACACTTTCCCTCGAAGAGGGAGGTACCTGGAGAAGACGACTCCTCATCAAAACACGCAAAAAGAGAACATTGGCACACAGACTCAACAACACCGGAAAGTATTAGGTCAAACAGTTTACAATACGTCGTGTGACACTGTTGCTTCTTTGGTTACAAGGCAGGGGGGCAACAAAACAATCACAAAGCGATGGCACTACATCTCTCCCATAGCAAAACGCTTGGCTGGTCACGGGCAAGTCTACCAAACTAGCTCACCAGAAAGCAGCTCCGGCTGATCTCTCGATATAGGACTCTGAATCGCTACAAATCCGTAATCTCCCCCTATTGTGTAAAGATTCTTGTCAAATCGTGTAATTTCACATGAGGCGACGGTCTTGGAACAACCTACATCCGATTACACAATTAATTTCCGGTTTATTGTCTAATTAGATTGCAAGACTACTTCCGCTACTCCACCCAATCGGTTGTCATGGCAATAGAAATGGAGTCGTTATAGAAAGTGTTTTGAGAAGTTGTCTTTAGCGAAGTAGCAATGCCTCTTCGATGTATTTGTCAGATTTGCACATGCGGGTAAGTGTGGAAAGCGTCTTGAATGCAGGCACTAGTAAACTAGTCATATCTGAATAGAAACCACCTCCTTTGGACTCTGGTACGGTCGAGCTCGACGCCGTCCGGCTTGCTGTTCGCTGATTGTAGCAGAGATAACGTACACTACGCGTGTGGTGTTTAGTGTATATACTTGTGTGTTTAAATGTCTATAGCTAAACCCCCAAACTGTATGTTAGAATGGTATGTCAAACCTTTGCGTTGTAGTTATGGCGTATCGTCCAATGTTTCTGTAGACGGCACAGATGCCCGCACAAGCCCAACAACGATCCTTTGGGGGCAGGGAAGAGCGGCACTCCGTGCAAGGTGACGGAGTACAACACGAAGTACAAATGGACGGACGGGAAGCCGAGAGCGAGCCTGCGCCCGCAGCAAAGAGCCTTGACCCAAGATTGCCCCATGGAGTGCAGCACGATACAGAAGAAGGACTATATCTCGCACCCCATTAAACCCGTCTCCCCCAAACCGAAACCAACGTACACAAGACCAGACGGAAAGGTCGAAAAGGACAGCGAGTACAAGCTGAAGTACACCGGAGAGCACGTGCCCCCTCCTCAGCCAATACGACCCACGCACAATAAGTTGATGACAGACACACAGTTCCAAGGGAACACAACGCAGAAAACTGACTTTGTGGATTGGGGAACGCCCCAGCTGGAAAGACATGGAGAGCAGAAAGTTTACGAGCCCCCTGTGGAAAAATTCAATGCGTTGTCAACGGTCCAAGCAGACTACGTGGACAATGGTCCCTTCGCTCCCCCTCAATCCATGAAACCCCCTCAGATACCAAAGACGTCAAGTGAACCCTTTGAGAGTAGCACAAACTACAAGTACGACTTCAAGGCACACCAGCTGCCGCCTAAATATGTCCACGAAAAGGAGGTGTATCAACCAAAGAAAGGAGGCTTTTCTGATGTGAGTACATTCAAATCTGACTATCGCCAGCACAGCCAGTACAAGCAGAGCCCAAGTATGAAGCCCACACAAGCAGCCATTAAAGCAGACAAAACATTTGATGCAAAGACAGTACAGAGTACTGACTTTAGGGCGTGGGAGCTACCCAGCAGACACAAACGTACACCTCCCATGTATGTCCCTCCTACTGAGAAGTTTCCTTCCAGATCAACCTTCCGAGACGACTTCAAAGATTACGGACCTGTTACTCCGTCAAAGAGCTTGAGACCTCCGCAGAACCCTGTTGCGAGTGGAGAGCCCTTTCAAAGTGCAACCATCCAGAAGCTAGACTACCAGACGTGGCCTCTGGACTCTCTTACCAAGCCCATTATTCACGGAAAGGACTACCAACCTCCAGTTCAGAGGTTCAGCGGACAATCCACCTTCCAGACCTCCTACCAGGGAAAGTTTGGACTGCCGGCTGAGAGCGCCAAACCACCGCAAATAGCAGCACAGGGATCAGGGAGAATAGACGACTCAACTATCTACCGCTGTTCGTTCTCGCCCAAGGGGTTTTCTCCATGTCCCACGGTCTACTTCAAAGGAGACTTAGACACCACTTCCAGGTACCTCTACTCTCACCAAGACAAGACGGGACACAAGTTCTTTGCACCAATGGAAGCCATCACCAGAGATGCTGCCAAGTATGCAGTAAACACTGGACAGGCCTAGCACTAGCATGGACAATAATATGGACTTGTGTAATGTGTATATATTTAGATGTATGCATATCAAATATTTGTAATTCTATAATATAATTATATATACAGTGGAGCACTAGTATAGCAAAGTGGATTTGAAAATTCCCACATTAATGTTTTGTTATATTAGAATTTTGTTATAGCTAACACTATATATGTTCTATTACCGAATGTTACACGGACGTTGCATGCATGACTTAAGCTTTGTTATAGACAGAAATTTGTCATAATTAACATATTATACAGTCACATGTGAGTTATCCAACACTGGTTTATCCAGAAACCTCATTTATATCCGACACTCTGTTGTGAATCCCCATCACTTAGTTGTGTACAATCCACCCTGATTTATCCAACACCTGGTTTATCCAACACCTGGTTTATCCAACACCTGGTTTATCCAACACCTGGTTTATCCAACACCTGGTTTATCCAGCACCTGGTTTATCTGACACTTTTATATGGGGAACAGACGCCGTTGGATAAACCAGAGCCCACTGTATATGTACATGTTTGTTATAAGTGACACCATGCACTGTAATTATATAATATTCAATGTATAGCTGGCATGTACTTATATTGCCTACAATACGTATATATACATGGCTGCCATATATTATATCAGCATCAATAATTATACTATAATTATTACATGCATAAGCACATGCAAATTACAACTTGTATTACATAAATATACAACAGTATTCTGTATATAAAATAAATACAAACCTAGAAATTGTAAAGCAAATACACGTTAATTATACAAACACATAATAATTTACATATATACTACAATATTCAATGTACATCTATTACATTGGGAAAAATGGAGGACCAAACCCAAATTGGGGAGGAAAGATGGGTGCAGGCATGTACTGTGCTTTCATAGCATGCTGCTCAAGAACTAGAAGTACATTATCAGCTACCGACTCCCTGCCTGCTTGGCGCAAAGCATTGCAAAGTGTTTGCCAGGTAATCGGACGTTTCCCCTTGCCCTGCAACCAAGAACGGAACATCTTTTGGCAGCATTCAAACTCACTGGGAGCTTCCTTCTCCAGTTCCGCTTGTGATGCCTTCTCGATAGCATTCAATTCTTTGTCATCAATGTCCAAAAGCATCCCAAGATTATGCCAGTCGAAACATATGCGTGTTACAACAAGCTGCACTATGTCTTGAAGGTGTGGAGTTGAGGATAGAACGAGCTGCTTGACTTCAGACCTCACTTGTTCTTCTTGCTTCTTCTTTTGCTGCTGCTGGCGTTTTAGCTCATGTTGCATCTCTTTGACTGCACCACCAACCTCCTCCATCTTCTGCATTATGTCTTTCAGATTCCCCGTTTGCTTGGCATTGATACTCCTCAGCAACTTGATGACATTTTGATCGTTTTGATGGAGAGCAAGGTCCAAAGGAGTTAGGCCATCACAGCTTGCCTTATTTGGGTTGACACCAAGATCAATTAGGCATCGAACTGTTTGAACCTTTCGAATACTGGTGCCATGTGAACTCCATGGAGTGGTGCGAGCAGCATGCGAATGACGTACACGCTCCGGGCCAATTATTGCCAAATGAAGAGCATTAAGCCCATCATCTGTTTGAGCATCTATTCTACAGTTTTGTTGACAGAGAGTTGCTGCCATTTTTGGGTGCACCACAATTGCTGCAAGAAGGAATGCTGTTAATCCTTTTGGTTCCTTATCGAGGGAGGTTTTAAGCTCCTTGTCACACCCATTCTTCACGAGTAGCATTACCATCTGTTGATCGTTACACAAAGTAGCAAGATGCAGGCTGGAAAGTCCTTTCTTTGTCTTCTCATTCGGATTACAGCATTGATGGCTGAGGAGGAAGTGAACAACATTTAAGTGCCCCTCTTGCACTGCAAGATGAAGTGGACTATAGCCAGCATTGGTACAGATGGCAAAATTAGCTTTCTGTTGGTATAAATATTCAACTATGTCCAAAAATCCAAAGCAAGATGCAAGATGTGCTGGTGTGGACCCATCGAGCGCACTCCTCGATCGCTCTGTATTCTCTAAAGTAGTTTTTTGTGGACCAAATTTGTACGTCCCATATTCTGATGACACAGATTCGAATTCACCAGTAATGACATCTAGAGGACAGTCCAATTCCACCAAGACAGTCACAGCTTGGAGTATTCCACTTCTAACAGCATAATGGAGAGCGGTGAAATTTTGCCTATTGGTGGCTTTGATATCAGCACCATGTTTGTGAAGCAGCTCAATCATGGGTACATTGCCTATAAAAGCAGCCACATGGAGAGGTGTTTGACCCAAAACATTCTTTGCATTAGGATCAGCTCCTCGCTCTAAAAGAGTTGTTGCGACTTTAACGTGTCCTCGAGAAGCAGCAACAAGTAAGGGAGTGAACCCATCATTAGTTGTCACTTCAATTTCCACCCCACTCTGCTTAAACAGAAGCTCAACCATTTGTACGTTACCCTGAGAAGCTGCATCATGGATAGGTGTAGCACCGGTTGCATCCCGCAGATTTGGAGAACCACCATAGCTTAGTAGCTCACGAACAATATCCAAGTGACCTGAACTACAGGCTAAATGCATGGGACTGGCACCACTAAGATCACAGGCTTGAACATCTGCCCCATTCTGAATCAGCAATTGGGCACATTGCAAAGAACCACCTTTACTGGCCAAATGCAGGGCTGTCGAGTGGTTGCGGTTCTTCTTGTCTACTGTTGCTCCAAGCTCCAACAATTTCTCAGCCATATCATGATAGCCATTCAAACAAGCAACTTGTAGCGGTGTGTAGCCAGAAAACACATCCATGACATCGCAACTTTTTCCAGACCATTTAATCAGTTTGACAAGGAGATCTGTGTCTCCGTGTTCTGCAGCCAGATTAATCAGCCTATTGAGCTCCTGAATTAAAGCTCTTCTTGCAGTCAGTTGATGCGATATGAAGTAGTTATGAGCTTCCTGGGCCAACACTGCAGGTGTAGCACTATTGCGCCCACATGTAGCCTGAACATTTGCTCCATGAGACAGCAGTTCAAATACGACAGCTCCATGCCCACGTAATGCTGCAATGTGCAATGGGGTCAATCCAAACATGCCAACAGCATTAATGTCTTCGCCATCCTGTACAAGTGGTCCTACTTTGTCAGCCCAGCCATACCACGATGCTAGGTGAAGAGGTCGCATGAGGTCTGTAGCTACCTTGGAACCAAAACCAGAGCCGTCCTGTTTACTTTGCATTGGAGGCAGGCCATCTCTGGACTCAGATTTTATCCCTGAAGGCTCACCTTCAATAGTGATGCTTGCATCATCCTTTGTGGGATATTTTTCCATAATGGACAGTTTGTTCTCTTGGTAAGAAGCAATAGATGCATCAGCTGTGCTAAAGAAGACTTCATATTGCTGTACAAATGCCTTGACAGCATCGATTTTTGCTTGAACATTGGTGAAACATTCAGTGGTGCCCATAGAGGTTTCCGTTTTAAAGGTAGTATCCAAATCCTCAATTTTGTCTATTAAATGTTGCAGACGATCTAAAGGGCTATCATCATCCTTAAGACATTTCAAATCAGTATCGTCCAGTTCCCCTGGTGGAGTGCCCATTTCACTGGACTGTGGAGGGAGGACAATCGGTAAATGCTCAGCTTCACTGCAAGTATGCTCAGGCATATTGAATAAATTCCCCCAAAAGTTGCATTTTGAGCACCTTACGAAGACATTAGGGAGTATTCGCTTGTCAATGTACTCATTGCGGCGGGGTTTAAAGTCTTTTTGACACAAAGGACAATGATTGCGCTCTTCAAGATGTTTCATCGAACACTTGCTACAAAAGGTAGCAAAGCAGTCTTGGCACATCACCGGTTCTTGTACAACATCTAAGCAGATGCCACAAGTAATATACTCAGGAACACTGTATTGATACTCGTTGCCTACATACATCCGTGATGACATATAGCGAGTGAAAACCAACGGCTGCAAGGGATGATGAAATGTTAGGCTTACAGATTCTCCCTTGAAGGTCAAATCGCTTTTGCATTTTTCACTGACAGTGCTGTAATGGGCTTCATTTAGAATAACCCACCGAATGGTGATTGACCCAGTGAATGCACGATCAAATACTACTTCATTTTGTGGAATTTTAACATGATCAGCAATTGCTTCCTTTAAATTTGTAACATCAGAAAGTAGTAGTTTACTACTGTCACCTGTCCATTTCGCATCTATACATGCTGTCTCAGTCGACGTTGGCATTGGATTATCCTTTGGGAGAGAAAATTTTTCAAGTGGTGTATCATGGAATTTTTTGAATTCAGCTTCATATTTGCGGAGATGCTGAAGGTACGACTCACTTTTATCAACTGAAGCAAGAAGGTCTGTAAGGTTAGCAAAATCGGCCCATGACCAAATTTTACATTGGGCGGCTCTAGTGAAGAAATCTTTGACAGATGTTGCCTTTAGTAGGTGAGAAGAAAGCTGCGACGGAGTAAACTCCCAGCAACTGAAAACTAACTTTAAATCTTCAAACATCCCATCATTATCTAATTTTTTAGCTATTTTGAGGCACGTCTTACCAAACCTCTTGCTGAGATCATGTGGAGGTGACGGTTTTCCTATCTGTGGACTGTCATTTTGATCTTGGGTCGATGATGCAGCTGATACATTTAGTGAAGTGTCGTTGATGGTGCAATCGGTAAATGACAAGTTCTGGATTATAGTTGGAGATACTTGATTTTCCTTCTGAGTAGTATCTTTCATAGGAGTTGAAGTAACTACTGGACCTTCTGGAAGGCAGGCTAAAGCCATTTGTTTATCAGTTTGTTCTGAGGGTACTTGATCTACATTAGAGCTGGCCATGATAACATTCCATGGATCACTGCATATATAGGCAAATAAACAATAGTTTCATAAATAATGCTTTAGATTGCAACAGTGTCAGATATACAATACATTAAACCATTTAGTAGTTAAGACATAGGTGTGAGGGATGTATGGCATATAAAATGCTGAGTCTCGATCGAGGGTGAGTGCATTTTATACATCATACAGCCCGAGTGCCTATGTCTTAACTACAGCATCCGTTTGCGGACTTTGGGCAAGTGTTCTTGACTTCAAGGAATTCAGTTAACGAAGCAATGTGAATATCAAATATCGAGATTCCAAGGGGAATCGGCGGTAAGAATCCTCAGACTTCCTTGGCAATAATACTAAGTTTGCTCTTTTAGCGGTGGCCAAGATTCAATTTGGCTTCTTTTGGAATCGATTGGCAGCATGTTTCTTCAGAAAGGTCTTCAATTAAGGAACATTGCAGAGATGTATTTGCCTAAAAACACAAGTTTCTAAGTAGAAACTCATGGCAAGTTAGATGCCCATTTTGCATAAATAATATAAAATAATTATTGCTGCACAATCGTAATGGATGCTATACACAAATGATATACTGCACAGTGGGAAATTCTTATGAATATATTGTATACATGAAACACTGAATTCAAATATGAGAATGAAATTGAAAGGTAATCAAAATGTGAGCAGTAAGCAGTCAACAGCTGAACAGTCAACGGTTTGACTAATAGTATTCAGTGTTGGACCTTTCCGACTGTAGTCAATATTGGGTCAGTCATGTACAGTCTGTACAGTCCACAGTCGGAAAGGTCCGACATTGCAAACTATTAGTCAAACCGTTGACTGCTCAGCTGTTGACTGCTTACTGCCCACATCCCTTCTTGGATATCAGATCGGTAAAAGTCCCTTTAATTGTCAGCAACTATGTATTATATAGTCTATATGTAGCTCAGTCAGTTAAGGGTATTCTTATTTAACCTGCATGGGGAACCTGAAGCCAGAGGCTACTATAATTGAAACCAGGAAGATGAAAACCGGGGCAAAATAGGCTGATTCAGATCAGTTTATCTGAAAGCATAGACCAGGACTATAGCCTCATTTCTGTTTCATGCAGGGGAAAAAAGTAATTTTAATTATAAATCCATGCATTGCTTTTCAGTTCATTTACTCACTGACAATGACATAGTTCATTATTCAACCATTATGATAGATACAGCAACTCTAGTCTGGAGTTCCAGACCCTTCGTTCCCAGCTCCATATTTCTGATGACATCACCCTGGCTCAAAACTTCTCAGCGGGGAGTTGGGATCTGCATGGGTACCCTGGACTAAAATACTCTCAATTCCCATCTCAACAACTGTTACTGTCTGTAATGATACTAATAATAATTATTATACTAGGTGCATGATTTGGGATGGCTGTTTTAGCAGGACCATGCAGACTTTATAGCATGGCATATTGCCCCGGCATTCTCGAGTACGGGATCTCAGTCTGCAAAGTAGTATATAAGCCCTTACAGCTCTCACTGCAGACCAAGTTCTAATTTTAAGTATCGGTTCCTTGCCAACATACCCGTGTCCCGGTACACGTATACATGTTGCCAATTGAGGCTCGTAAACTCACCCGATTGAAAAAGGCGGTATCTCCCCGAAGGTAGGAGGATAGGAAGACCTGTTCAAACGTAACCCTTTCCTTGACAACCAGTAACCGTGCGCAAGTGCCTACTGGAAGGAGAACAATTATAATTTTACTTCTAATTTTGCAAGGAGTGAGATGAACACGAGGTACGGGCATCATCGACAATGCAAGTGCCGCCAATAGACAGGGCCTGGTATAATTATTGAATAACGACACAGTGTTTATAGGCAAACGTACCTAGCTCGTCCTATGCACACTTTCCAACGAAGATCACCTCGTAGAAACGAGCGTTTCAAGTCTTCAGCGTCACTTCGCAGTAATGGCGGGCCTTCTCGGAAAGTCACTCGATCATGCACGCAGCCACTCCCACTAACTACACGTGTTCGTTGACTAAGTCTATATATAGTACCATAGAATAACCATTATAACCTCCCTTATCCAACCCTGAGGTCATGCATGCACCAGTTTGAATGAAGTGTTCCGATAAGTGAAAAGTTCGAATAACTGAAGTGGCATGCAGAATGCTTATGGTACTAAAGCAAATGATAATACAAGTCACTGGTGAGACAAGCTATAGCAAACTCCATCACAACATAAATTTATTATACATGTGACAGGTATCTTATAATGAGGTTCTAGGAGTATCTAGATAATTTAACAGGGGTGGCGGCAGCTCCCAATAAGTGTGTGTGTAGGGGGGGGGGGGGGGGGGGCTATGATGAACGGATATGCATTCGTTATAAATAGTTATCTCTTAAATATATCCTTATCTCAAAAGTGAGAGGGCTCAAGACCCCCTGCCCCCCCCCCCCCCCCCCGTGCCTTTGAGGTTGCATATGTATAACTTCAGCATAAACTATTTTAATAACTAATTATACTGTGACACTCCTATAGGGGGTTGGTTAGTATATAGAGGGGGGGGGGGGTCTGATTGGTGAGATTGCATGCATAAAGTTACACACACATGCACACACACACACACACACACACACACACACACACACACACACACACACACACACAATGCACACACACACACACACACACACACACACACACACACACACACACACACACACACACACACACATACACACACACACACACACACACACACATGCACTTGTAATAAGTTTAACTTGTAATAACTGGTAACACCACAACCTACAGTGTGCATGGGCTATTGTGGCCCCGATGTTGGGTTCCAAAGGGGTCCAATTGGGGGTGATCATGAGCCACTAGACATCCATGACAGAGAGACCCGCTGGATGTGCATGGACCCAGCTGCCCTCACCATCTCCAATGAAATACCCAAATAAGAAATATTATACCCAAATACGTATAGTACGTATAGCCTAATAGGTATGTAAAAACCTATCAACAGGACAGTGCAAATGGGTTTATCAGAAAAGCATCCTCCAAAAACACTTGGAACAAGGGTAAATTGTGAAACGGGCACTGGGTCAGGTGGGCAAAGAGCAAGACAGGCAGAGCTATAGGGTTATAGACGAGTATAAGGCTACATGAGGCTAGACAGGTATTGGGTTAGACAGAGTTTAGTTAGACTGAGCTAGTGTACACTATATTGCAATTAAATGCTTACATCCTGCGTACATATGCATGTGTAGCACATTATGCCATCGATATAATATATTGCATGTGCTATATATATACATGTGCAGGATGTAGGAAATTGCACATGCAGTACGTATAATATTATGTGTACATGCCAGCATATTTGCATGCATGTGCACTCAATTATCCAGCTATAATTATAAATTAAACTCGATCTGTCTATATACCTATCCTGCATGCATCTAGCCACATGCATGATCATCTATATAATATTATATATATAGCCTGGCCTAGCCCTATACATGCATGCATACAAGTCCATGCAAGCCGACACCCATGCATATATATACATAAAATAATTATTATAATATATAATACATTACTGACATAAGAAATTTAATAAAAACAATATTATTAGTCAATGACATACAAAAGTATGAGGAGAAATGTGGAAATACATTAGTCTAAATATATGGTAATAATATGTGTACAGCATGCAGAATATTAATATTATGTACATATAATACATGCTACTTGTAATTGACTTATATGCATCATGGTAAAAAGTACTGCAACTGGTCCACAATGGACAGAGCCAAAGACTGTTTACCAGCATCTCTCAGGACATCCAGAACAACCTCCCATGTTTTTGGCTGTTTCCCTTCACCTTGCAGCCAGCGCTTGAATACACGGAGGCAACACTCCTGTTTATCTTTAGTGACCTCTTTGACATCAAGGGACATCTCAAGGCCTGTACCAATCTCTCTCCAAATAGATGAAACATGTGGAACAACAAAGCTGGATAGCTCGTACATAGAAGGAGTCCTTCTCAGTAGTTCATGGATGCTACGTTTTCTTCCCCAGACAAGTCGATGAGCTGTACCAGGTATTGTAGTAATACTTCGAGGCTTACCCGAAGACACCATAGTCTGGATAGACTTGGACTGATCTGAAATGTTTTTCAGTTTGAGCGACAGCTGCTCTTCACGTCTGATTTCTCTGGCAGTTTTGGCACCAAGTCTCATTAGTACTCCTGACAATCCATCGTGATGCCACCTCCGACTGCGATACGATATCTGTTCAGCTAAGTCCAAGGGGGCCAATCCTAACGAATTGACCTTGTTAATT
This sequence comes from Halisarca cf. caerulea, assembly GCA_963170055.1. Lineage (NCBI taxonomy): Eukaryota > Metazoa > Porifera > Demospongiae > Chondrillida > Halisarcidae > Halisarca > Halisarca cf. caerulea. The sequence continues at coordinate 8,978,294 of CAUJGJ010000313.1, read as the reverse complement.
TCACATCCAAGATCGTTCAGTTTCATCAAGGTGGAATACTGTTCTACAGACTGTACTCCAAAGTCGGTTAAGCGGTAGCGAACTTCTGGGTAATCATCATGATCTGAAACAGATTTCATTACCGCTACATGAAAAGCATTGCTGCCATCTACTGTTTCCACATCAATTTTGCAACCATAGTCAGCCAGGAGGGTAATCATAGCTGGTTTGTGTTCCATGACTGCAATGAGAAAAGGTGTCAACTGTCTTATTTTCGGATCCCCCTTTGAAGTGGTTTGCACTTCTTTATTGCACCCTCTTTCCATCAGCTTGACAGCAACATCTTTGTGGCCAAGCTTAGCAGCCAGATGAAGAGGTGCCAATCCTTCCATCGTTGCTTCATTAGGGTCACATCCAAGCTCAATCAGCTTTTGTGTCAACTCTCCATTTCCCTTCCAAACAGCCATGTGGAGAAGCCCATAAGCTTCCTTGGTCTTAGTGTGAATATTAGCCCCTTTCTTGAGGAGAAATTCAGTAATTTCTATTTCCCCCAAAACAACAGCCAGCTGAAGTGGAGTACAGCCACCCTTCAATATGTCTTCATTAGATTTGGCACCAGCTTCCTTTCGGTGACCATAATGCACTTCAAAGAACCCATCATGATATTGGTGAGGAAACTCAACATCCTCTTCATCAGAGTCCAAATCATCCGATTCGGATGTTCTTTGGTGTCTTCCATAGTACATGGCCCTGGGATAGTAATGACCTCTAGATGGTTGGGTGCTGCCAGGGAGTTCAACCACTGCAGTGTCATTAACATTGCAGCCCTTTTCTACTACAGCCGTTACTATTGCAATATTCTTACTCTTCACAGCAAGATGTACAAGGCCCCTTCCTCCTTCATCTCGTTCAGCAACATCAGCTCCCAACTCAATAAGCTTCCTGGTGGTTTCCACGTGACCATTGGCAACCGCATACAGCAAAGGTGTCATACCTTTGGCTGCTTTAGATTTCAAGTTGGCCTTCTTCTTGATGAGAACACTGGCAACTTCAGTGTGGCCCTTGGCAGCAGCAAGGTGGAGTGGTGTGACACCCTTCTTATTCGCTGTGTCTGGATGAGCTCCTGCTTCCAGAAGTAGATTTACTACATCAATGTTCCCACATTTGCTTGACAAGTGAAGTGCCGTCCTTGCTAGTTTGTCAGTGTGGTTGGGGGAAGCCCCTTTCTCCAAAAGCTTACCAACAAGCAAGGGTTTCCCAGCAGCAGCTGCCACCAGCAGGGGGGTCTGACCACGTTGGTTTTCAGCATCTACCCTTGGTTCTTTGTCTAGAATAGAGATCAAACACTGATGTGATCCAGAGGATGCTGCCTCGTGGAGGGGAGTGGAATGCTCAAAGTCAGCAACTGTAACTGAAGAACCCATAGCTAGGAGCTTCTGCACAGTTTTAGCATGCCCCTTCTGGGCAGCAATGTGTAAGGGTGTACGTCCATACTGATCTTGTTCACTGGGGCTGACACCCGTACCAGTGAGAAGCTGTTCAAGAAGAACATCATTTCCAACTGCTGCTGTTGCGTGGATCATCCGCTGTGCTGTACGGTTGAACATATGCTGATCATCTGAAATAGTCATTACTTGAGGCTCAGATGCTTCAATGTCCAAAGCTACGGTAGCAGGTACAGGTTCATTCTGAGCTTTCTCTGGTGGAAACGTTGGAGGTATGATATCCACTGGTGTACTTGCGGTCACAATAGGTGGCTGCTTGGTTTCCACATCTGACTCGTCTGCAGTCAAGACACCTTTGTCATCTCCCTCAACATCTGATATCTTACTGTCTGGATCAGATGCAATTGAAGCTGCATAGTCGTGGAACCTTTCCTCTACCTGTTCTATAAGCGCACTCACGGTATCCAGGGCATCTCGAAATGCTCCTACATTTTCAGAAACCGAGTCTCGGGAAGGTGGCCTTTGAGAGTGAGATGATGGCAACAAGGCATGGAGTGCACGGATGTCTTCACGAAGTTGTTGTAGGTGGTCTAGAATAGGGTCCTTGTCGCTGGCAATGCTAACACTGTCGTCACCTACCCTGCTGCAGTCTGCATCATCTAATTCTGTAGTCTGCAATTGTTCGGCTGTACCTGTAGCTTGGGAGAGCTGAGAAACTTCTGTAGGCGTTTTGTCTTCACTCTGCTCAATGTTACAAGGATGAGAAAGAGCATTGAACAGATCTCCTTTCCATTTACACTTGCAGCACTTTCCTGAAATGTTGCCTATAATTCGCTGATCAACATATGGATCTACTTCAAAAGTATACCCTTCTTCACGACAAATCGGACATAAGGTCGAGTACTCCTGGGCTTGGTTTAAGCAAGGGGAGCAAAAAGATTCATGACAGCACTTGGTGACAACGGTACTTTGAGTGATACCGAAGCAAATAGGGCACAAACAGTGGTCTGGCAACTGACTATTGAATTTGAATTCAAAATTGCCATAGAAATATGATACAGTAGTGGTATGGTCAACTGGATATACCAGCTTGATGCTCTGAATTTTGCCACCAGCCAAGGGCATGGGGAATTGACATTTTGCAAGTTTTGATTCAATTGCTTTACAATATGATACTCCAAGAACCACCCAACGAAGAGTGATGCATCCCGGGCAGGTATCATAAAAAACAAAGGCATTATGTGGTATGTTAAGACATTCTACGAGAAAGTCCTTAGCTTTGTAGAGATCACCCAGCTTGAAATTCACCTTGTCACCTTCCCATTTGACTTCCATGAAAGCATCATAAAGTCGGTCATGCTCACAAGATCTGAGTGATTCCTCCATTTTTACCAAAACACCTAATTTTTCAAAACAGAATGACTTCAGCTCATTATTGTATTCCTGAAGGAATTTTGCAGCTTCTTCACATTCCATATCTTCTACAAGGTACATAAGATTGGAGTAATCTAGCCAGTGCCATAAGCATTTATCATTGGCTTTGCTGATCAAATCATGAGCAGTTGCTGCGGATGAAGCGGCAGAAAGAAATTTGTCCCGCACATCACCTGTGCTCCACCCACTAACAATTACTTTGAGGTCTTGAAGCTGTTCATTGCTGTTGAAACATTTTGCAATTTTCAGACATAGCTTTGAGAATTTACGGCAAAGAGGGTGTAGTTTTCTTGATCGTGGACCCCCGGGAGAATTCTGTTCAGGTGCCTTATCTTGATAAGTGGGACCCATGTTAAGTGTACTGCCATCAAATGTAGAACCATGGACATTATAAGTAATATTTACTGACTGACTACTAGTAGATAAGGAGATTGAGCGTTCACTCTCATCCTGGAGCA
>CAUJGJ010000313.1:8952478-8959978 GCA_963170055.1 Halisarca cf. caerulea | reverse complement strand
CACACACACACACACACACACACACACACACACACACACACACACACACAAAGACGCACCCATCATTCCAATAGTCAAATAGTATCTGAGTGGAGTTCTGTCTGCAATGAACCCACTCACAAACATAGCCACAGCATATGCAAAGAGGAAGCAGTAGTCAAGAGCTCCCAGTTCTGCTTCTCCTTCCACTTTTGTGTCTACAGAGAAAGACGGAGGAGTAGAAAGGTTGGAGGGCTGCAATCATCCTACATATGTACACCTTCCTTCTCATCCTTCCCACATACAGACTGAGAACAATACAGAAGAGCACATACATACCTATGTACGTACATACGTATGAGGTAAAACACATGTCCACAATGAATTGTACAGTATACCAGAGGGGTTCATTTGTGGGTGGGGGGTGGGGGTGGCGGACACCTCCAGAAGAATGGTGCTCCCCCTCCCCACCCCCGGACAATTTCTAAATGCAGACCAGACCGGACAATGTTGGATACTCACCAAAAGGCGGCCACCCAGCTGGACAGACCACGAAATCAGGTAGTGTTGTATTTGACCATTCAAATTGACCACTTGCGCCCACAACCCTGGGAGTGATGTTTGAAATGGGTATGCTTGGCACAAAGGATGAGTTGAAGAATCCAGTATCCGTCTCATTGCAGTGTGGGTGAAGATTGGACTGTGCACAGAAGAGCAAATACAGTGCTCCTATACATATAGATCAGGTATCAGGTATTCTTATTTAAACTGGGGAACTGCTAGCCAAGGGCTAACGGTTCCCCAGTTACGGTTACGGTTTGTACATACAGTACAAACATACATAGTTGTTTGCCTGTGTGCAATCACGCACATACGTAGCAAAATCAGAAAATTCTAGCCATGGAGTCACTTTATCTTGACGCCTTTTATCAGCCATCATACTAATATTGGCTTGATGACTCACGAAGGGCCTCAAGGCAGGATTCTCCGATTTTGCTAAGTATACATTTGATTGAAACAAAAATCCATTCAATTGAGCCTTCATCAGACTACAGACAGTACTGTTATGGAGTTTACTGTACGTATGTCTGCTGTATAGAATCCGCATGTGCTGTACATCCAAATAAAATTCATTGAATAACCTTCACATATCCATGCACACATGAATGCACACACACGCACACACGCACACACACACACACACACACACACACACACACACACACACGTACACACACGTACACACACACACACAAACACACACACACACACATACAAACACACACACACAAACACACACACACAGAGTTCCAACCTTGATAGCGCTGATGGTCTTCCTCGTCATGTGATAGCCCATGTAGCAAAGAAATGTGAGTATAACCACAAGTGTCTGATACCTACAGAGGTGGGGGTGGGAATTGTGCTTAGGGACAAGGGGAAGGCGTCACATTTTGAAAAACTGGTACCATAACTGTAAACACTACAAACACTTATGAAGTTAATTTATGCAAATTACATGTAAGGAAACCAAAAGAACGTTGAAAGTGAGGATGAGTGAGCATAGGCAAGCCATACGCAGAGGTGACCAGAAGAATGGCATTGCTGTCCATGTACAGAAGACGGACCATCACATCAACTGGGAAGGGGCCACTGTAAAAAGAAGGGAATCTGGATTTTGGCAAAGGAGGACGGCAGAAGCTATCCAGATCAGGATGAGGAGCCCCAATATGAACCTTGACAAGGGTCTTATTCTTCCCATGGTGTGGAACTCCATCCTAGATACACATCCAACTTGAAGACCAAAGAATTGTGCTTGTTTTTTGGTCATTTTGGTACCTGTTAACAATTTGTTATTGTCTGTCTGATCACTGCCATTCCTGTTGTTTGTTTGTTTTTTCATCTTACGCTTGCCACAAAGGTCAATCATACACATATACACACACACACATACAAGCACATTAATTTATACACATTCCTACAGGTAATCACACCCACACACACATTAGAACATTTCCTGTCACCCCCCTTTGTGTATTTAAGCCGTCGCTCACTGCTATACTTCAGATTTGTTGGCTGATGAAGGTCTACGTGGCCGAAACGTTCTATATTGAATGATTTTTGAAGATTTATCTATGCTACGTGATTGCTCATTAAGATAATCTACTTGTTATAGTTTAACGTAGCTATGAGCCTCTATGACATTATGTAAGGAAACGTTGGTTAGACAAGCTTATCTAGGCAGGGGAAACCTTGAACCAAAGGTTACTATCCCAGGTGCCCTGTACTGAGAGAATTCCCCATTGTGAAAATACAATTTGCAAAGAAACACATGAAATTAGGTTTACATGTTGATTTTAGGACTCATTTTACAAAATCACACACCACTTTGAAATTAAATTTTCAGCATTGCGGCATGCTGGTAAGCACACAGCAGGGCTGACACAGTACCAACACTCTGTTGTTGGCAGGTGTACAGAGAAGTCTCACTATAGAGAATCCCAGGGTCATCAAACATTCTTCACTATAATATGAGAATTTCACTATAACCAGTTAAAATTTCATAGCAGAACATTTACTGGGTCACATGATTTTATTCACTAAATGCAGAAATTCACTGTAAGAGTTTACTTTATGAGTTTGCACAGTCCCAACACTCCAACGCTGTTGGCAGTTGTACCAACATGCTGTTGCTGACAGTCACAAGACCAGGGAAACATCAAATGTGCTTCACGGTATACGCACATATCTATAATGAAAATCAGAGCAACAGCTCCTCTTGAGTGTTTGTGTGCATGCACACTCACGTTCGTCTACGGATCTTCACGCTCCCACAGCAGCGGCACAGACCTGTCTTCTCCAACAGTAGAAGAACAAATGGCACTCGTAGGAGGATGATATTCTTCCTCGGTAGCTGCAAACCGTCCTCCACATCCTACACACACAGAAGAACAGTGCACCACATGCATATACATAGTTTGACCTCTCAAACCGAACACCCTTGGAACCAAAGAAAAGGTTTAGTTTAGACGTTTCCAGATTAGAGAGGTTCTATATGTACAGCAAATATAGAGAGCAGGACTTGAAAACATGTCCAGTTTAGAGAGGGTTCCAGATTCCGGAGGGTTACGTTTAGAGAGGTTTCATCGTATTACTAAAACAAAGTCATATCGTGAGAGCATAGGGTGAGAGAATCTATGGCAACCTGAAAACAAAGGCGTATATTTGTAGGTACTTCACTATCACGGTTTAGGATAGTTTTGGGCCACACAATTCGAGTTTTGTATCTTTATAAGTTAAGGTAAAGGGGGGGTAGTTTGGAACGGCAGGTAATTTGGAACAGTCAGGCCAAAAGCCGTGCCAACCACAAGCTATACATCCATTTTTTGTCCGTATTATCTCCATGAAGGGGGAGTTTGGCAGTAGCAAGAATGGCTGGGCAACTTAACCACAACAGAAGTTACTGGCCCTGTTCCAAATTACCATCGTGTTCCAAATTACCCCCCTTTACCTTATTTCGCTCTGTGCTACCCAGTAGGTGCCTACACACACAGCTAAGAAGTGTAGTTTTCGGCTTACAGACTGTTCATTCTCTGACTGCCTATCCGGCACCCTGTCCATGGCTTTGTTAAACTTCACAACCGGACCAGATACACTCCTTTCCTCTAAGAATGGCTCTTGTTGTTTAGTGCTTTCGCTATAAAGGACACGGTCAGTGACTGTTTAGTATAGAAAGTCCATCCACGCCCAATCGCGCCCAATGCATTGAATCATAGATTGAACAAAAAACTAATGCTCCCAACCGAACCACGTGATGACATCACGGGACGCAGGTCATCAGGAAGATAATTAGAACCGCTAATTAGATCTAGTTTAATCCATTTGGTACACGTGGAAATGTCCATATTTCCACACATACAACAGTATAGATGCTTAATATGATATGTAGACGTTTATCTACGTGTGAATTCAACCATAATGGCTAAACCACGACTGTTTGCGCCTAAGCTACACCTTTTTCTTTGCATACATATCCACTAGGTTTTGGCCGGATGTTTAGCCAGCTAGCGAAGCCAGACCACTCCGCGAGACTATCGGTGTTGCAAAATCCAACAACTGATACTCGACCCTAGAAACCTGACTTTCGAGGGCACATCGAAGTATCAATGGACGAGGACTCGGACAAGCTGCGCCTCATCGATACAGATGGGAATCAGGTGAGTTGTTGGTGGCTTTATGACTTTTTTTAGAGTGAGAACAGCTTGCAGAGAATACCTGTGAAATTAATTCTGTCAAAATTGTTTTGCCTTTTGTCATCATCGTCACAAGTTGACTGGTGAGGGAAACCGTCACTTGTAGTGCTTCCTACGATTTACTTTTACCAACGAAAGTGTAGAGAGAGCATATTTTGTACCTCTCACGGAGTAGGTGACTTCCGATAACGAAGTTATGCCGTATATAGATATTCTATTTTGCTAAAGTACAGAATGATATCATAATATTTATACCGTGTGCTATCACGTAATATTTTATAGCCTTTTATCTTATTAATGACCCCAGTGTGGCTGAATTACCTCATAGAGTGATGACAATAGTGGTGGTGGTGGTTGGGGGGGGGGGGGGGGGGGGGGGGCTGTGAGTGGCCAGACCAAGTTCCTACAATACTGGAGCAGTGGAACCTCTGAATAAAGGACACTTTGGGGATGACTTAAATTCAGCTGATTTGTTCTTTGTAGAGAGGTTTTACTCTTTGGGAGGTTCAAAATGTATTGTAGGAATTACACTGGGACCATAAGACATGTTGTTTGTAGAGTTTGCTGTACTGTGTCCTTATTTGGGAGAGTCCACTGTTGGAGGTTCTACTGTATATGCATTTTCACAGATGCTCAAAACTACGGTTTTTACTCTAGTTGAGTTGAAGCCTGTATGGATGTGATTTTTCATGGGATGGATGGACTCGTGAAACATACGTACGTATGTTTCACGAGTCAACAACTTGATTTCAAGTCGTGTTTACTTTTTGCATATGGACTAATCCCTACTATGATATTTGAAGTTTTTAGTGATGATACATCCTTATGTATGGGCGGCCATGTTTTTCCGCGTCATCCCTACATATGAACCACCACTGCGGTTCATGACAGCTACTATCAGGTACTGTGGTTGTCCAGCAGGCAACTAAGTAGCCAGTTTCTAGTTGTCCAAGGGAGTCTTTAGTCGTCTTTGACAACTGGACAACTATTAGATTTGAGTCCTGCTACTCAACTAACCATAATTTGTGAATAATTTCTATGAATGCAAATTAATTTGCAAAATTCGTAAAAATTAATCTCATGAAATTAGCACCCACATGGAAGTATTTGTGTGTGTGTGTGTGCGTGTGTGTGTGTGTGTGTGTGTGTGTGTGTATGTGTGTGTGTGTGTGTGCATGTGTGCGTGCGTGCGTGCGTGTGAATAGTACTACACTACCAGCATGGCCTGAAGGCTAGAGTAAAAATGTATCTATGGTCTCTGCAGGATAAGGAGACATCTGTAGCTGGTACTTCTCTGGAGTTTAATGATAATCTTAACGAAAGTGACAGCCCCACTACCATTGCTGATGATGATCCCTCAGAACTCCGCCTCCCCAAGGTGTCCTACCCCTTCCTCAGAATACCCTGGGGTTTGATGTTAGTGGAGAAGACTGGTCTCTGTAAATGTGGAGGGAAAGTCAAGTGGAGAAGAAGAACGTGAGTGCTGTGCCTCTCTCTCTCTCTCTCTCTCTCTCTCTCTCTCTTTGTGTGTGTGTGTGTGTGTGTGTGTGTGTGTGTGTGTGTGTGTGTGTGTACAGTATGTGTGTGTGTGTGTGTGTGTGTGTGTGTGTGTGTGTGTGTGTGTGTGTGTGTGTGTCTGCCTGAGCCTGTGTGTGAGTGTACATACGTACATACATATACAGATTCAAGTGAATTCCTGTGTTTGTCTTAATTTGTAAGTGTGGTATTGTCATCTGTGAGAGTCTTACTAGTGCTAAAGTTTTCAGGGATACATGGCACACACACACACACACACACACACACACACACACACACACACACACACACACACACACACACACACACACACACAGCAAGAGTAGTTGGTACGTAGTTTCAGGCATCTTTCTCAGTCCATGTGTACATACGTATGTACAGTCAGGCCTCACTTATGTATCTGCACACATCCATTCGGGAGGAAAGTGCAGATATAGCGAGGGAATTTGGTAAATGAGGGAGCAGTAGTATAGTGTACAGTAGGATTATTGCAGACTTGTTCCAATACAAACTACTGCGGAAGGTGAGAGAACTGGATATCTGAGGTACAGATAGGTGAGGTCTCACTGTACGTACGTTTCGTATGTACAAACATACGTACCTGCATACGCACACATACATACATACATGCACATACATACATACACATACATACGTACATACATACAGTACATACGTATGTACGTACATGTATATACAGTATGTATTGTATGTATGCGTACGTACGAATGCCAATGAGACCATCCTTATTGTGTGTTGTGTTGTTCTACTGATCCATCACATTTTGTTCATCTGCTTTCAGACTCCTTGTTTTCTCCTTCTCTTCCTTTACCATCTTCTCCAGATATAAAATGCTTGTCATGGCAATTACCTTTGTCATCTATGTTAGCTACCACCTGTCAAGAGTCTCCATAGGAGTAGTGAAGGTGAGTTGTAGTGTTTGTGTGTGTGTGTGTGTATGTGTGCGTGTGTACCTTTACAGGTTTGTATTGCACGCATTGGTATGTACACACATGTAAGTACATATGTGCATACATGTGTGTATGTTAGCTTGTGTATGTATGTACAGTTTCACATGACTATAAAGAGGTATACATAAACAGTGAAAACCTCTATAAACCGAACCCTCTGGGCTCTAGTACCCCCTCTAAACTGGCCATGTCTTTTACGTCCTGCTCTCTATATCTGCTGTACATATAGAACCTCTCTAATCCGGAAACCTCTCTAAACCAAACCTTTTCTTTGGTCCCAAGGGTGTTCGGTTTAGGGAGGTTGCACTGTACTGCAGATATAATAGAGGTTCTACAGATTTTTACTCATGCCTACGTCTCCTCAGAGTACGTGGCTGCCGGAGTGTCGCAGAAACTTGACACAAACCGAAGGATTGTGTAGCAATGCCAATGTCACTAATCGGACCGAGTGTCCGGAGGGGTGGGAGCCTTTTCGTAAGTCTTCATAGTTACATACGTACATACTGTACATACTGCAGTGCATATAATCCCACACATTTCACTGTGATGTGTGTCCCACACACTGTTGTACGTACATACTGTTCGTACGTATGTATGTATACACACAGTTGTATGTGCATGGTATATGCACGTACGTACTATCCCACACACTTCACTGTGATGTGTGTCTCTGTTACCTGTGTATAGCACAGCCCGATGAGCCTCTGTATGTGTGTGTGTGTGTGTGTGTGAGTGTGTGCGTGTGTGTGTGTGTGAAAAGGCAC
>CAUJGJ010000313.1:8942478-8944978 GCA_963170055.1 Halisarca cf. caerulea | reverse complement strand
TGTGTGTGTGTGTGTGTGCGTGTGTGTTGGGTGATGCAGGTATGTGCTACAATTAGTAGATTTGTGTGCATCTTTGACTTGAAGTGATGTTGGAAGTCTATAACATTGCACACACACATATGCACACACACACACACACACACACACACACACACACACACACACACACACACACACACACACACACACACACACACAAGCTACACTTGCATTGTGCATACATATGTGCATATGTGTACATGTTCATGCCTACCGAGTGGAAGTCAGCTTGTGAATTTTATGTACCTTTTTTACATGTGTGTGTTTTTGTATGCGCATATACACTTCTGTAGGCAGTGTTATCATTGGAGGACTCTCTGACCTTCTCAACAGTCGAGCTGTGGCCAGCATGTTGTTCTTAGTACTCAGTGTTCCATCTGTGAGTGTAACACACAGTACAATGTGTACTGCTGTTTGTTACCCTGTTCCCTATGAGCATGAGTCTTTTTGTCTTTTGTAAGGAGGTTTTCCTCTTTGGGAGGTCCAAAATGTATTGGAACTATAGGGAGAAAGTACGTATGTTGAGACCTCTAGCTCTGTCCTTTGTAGGCTGAATGAGGCTGTCCTCATTTCAGAGCGTCCACTATCGGAGATTCCACTGTATGTGCATGTGTACGTATGTTTGTATGTATATATTTCAGAGATTGTACTGTGATATGCAGGTATCTGACCCCAGTGGGGACCGGCAACTTTCTGATGGGACCATCCTATCTGAATGCCTATACATACAGTGAGACCTCCATAATAGGGGCACAATTGGGCCCATCGTTAACCGTCATGTTTACAGAGGTGTCCCTATTTAGGAGGTTTTATATGTACACATGTCGATGCAAGGGATGTCAAATGGGGCAGAGCAGTGGTGTCCTGTTGAAGGAGGTGGCTGCATTTCGGAGGTGCCCTTTAATAGAGGTTTCATCATATCCTTTAGGGTGTCTATGATAGCACCTATGTATGTACACATCTATCTACTGTTGATGTTGTTGAAGTCTCCTGTTGTTTATGTTGTTATTTTTGTTGTTTTCATTGTTTGTTTAGTCCTCTCTGGCTGTAGAACTGCAAACACAGCCATCCAAGTGTATCTGTTGTTGTTCTTGTCTTGTTAACAGAAGTGGAATTGCTCCTTTCATTTTCTCAAATTTCACATGTTATCATCTTTGCTTTCGTATATAGCAGTTACATATCTTGTTGTTATTGTTGTTGTTGTTGATGTTTTTGATGTTGTCATTCTACAAGCCTAACTGACTGATTGCCGTCCATTAAGTCTAATTAATTGTTTGTTCAATGATGTAAACTATGTATTTACATATGTACGTATGTACATATGTACGTGTATGTACATGTTTTGCTTGGATTATGTGAACGTATGTACGTACATACAGTGGACCTCTCTAATCTGACACTCAATGAGGTTTGAGAAAGTGTCAGATTAGGAGGTTGTCAGATTACGGAGTGACTCTTAGCATACTTTAATATGATAATGATATGATGATAATATGGTGTACACTCTCACCATCTACAGCTGTTTCTCTATCGGGAATTCGGGTCAGTCAGTGTGGCTGTGTCTGGATGTAAGTGAGGTTCAGTAAGCCAGTGTGTGTGTGTGTGTGTGTGTGTGTGTGTGTGTGTGTGTGTGTGTGTGTGTGTGTGTGTGTGTGTGTGTGTGTGTGTGTGTGTGTGTGTGTGTGGCTGTATGTGTGTGTGGCTGTGTGTATGTACATGTATGTGTGTGTGTGTCTGTCTGTGTGTGTGTGTGTGTGTGTGTGTGTGTTTATGTGCGTGTGTGTGTGGGTGTGAGTGTACATGCATGTGTATGTGTGCTTGTATTAGTTATGTCCTGGCAACCATTCACTGTTGGCCGTTAGTGTGTGCAGCCTCATCTAGAGTTGATCACTTACCCTACCACTTGACGTCAATTAGGAAGTGCATGTGCTGACATCAGTGGCCGGGGCTGCATCACTCATATCAGCACAGTTCACTTTGATCCACCCTTACTTCGCCCACACACCAGCAATGCAACTTGTAATATGTACCGTACATCTTACTTCATGCATGCACGTACATACATGCAGATTCACATGCATGTAACATATGCACACACACATACATAATGTTATGTTGTTACATTTGGCATTTTTATTTCCTGTCTTATCTTGAAGTGTTGACACTGCTGGTGGGAGTGTGTGTGAATGGAGCATATTCTGTGATCTCAACTGCCGTACCCATCGACTTGGTTAGTCGGAGTGATTGATTGTGGTGTGTGCGTGTGTGTGTATGTTTGTATATGTGTGTATGTGTGTGTGTGTGTGTGTGTGTGTGTGTGTGTGTGTGTGTGTGTGTGTGTGTGTGTGTGTGTGTACTTGCGTGTGCATACATCTGTATTGCTACAAATGCTATTATCCCTTACCACAGGGCAACCACAAGACTCTGAAATCCAACCAAAAGGCAGTGTCTACAATTTCTG
>CAUJGJ010000313.1:8929978-8939978 GCA_963170055.1 Halisarca cf. caerulea | reverse complement strand
CTTTCTATAGCAGCCTCACCTTTCTATAGCAGCCTCACCTATCTACAGCAGCCTCACCTTTCTATAGCAGCCTCACTTTTCTATAGCAGCCTCACCTTTCTATAGCAGCCTCACCTTTCTATAGCAGCCTCACCTTTCTATAGCAGCCTCACCTATCTACAGCAGCCTCACCTTTCTATAGCAGCCTCACCTTTCTATAGCAGCCTCACCTATCTACAGCAGCCTCACCTTTCTATAGCAGTCTCACCTTTCTATAGCAGCCTCACCTATCTACAGCAGCCTCACCTTTCTATAGCAACCTCACCTTTCTATAGCAGCCTCACCTATCTACAGCAGCCTCACCTTTCTATAGCAGCCTCACCTATCTACAGCAGCCTCACCTTTCTATAGCAGCCTCACCTTTCTATAGCAGCCTCACCCTTCTATAGCAGCCTCACCTTTCTATAGCAGCCACACCTTTCTATAGCAGCCACACCTTTCTATAGCAGCCTCACTCTTCTATAGCAGCCTCACCTTTCTATAGCAGCCTCATCCTTCTATAGCAGCCTCATCCTTCTATAGCAGCCTCACCCTTCTATAGCAGCCTCACCCTTCTATAGCAGCCTCACCCTTCTATAGCAGCCTCACCCTTCTATAGCAGCCTCACCGTTCTATAGCAGCCTCACCCTTCTGGCTTGTGTACAGTGAAGCCTTTCTACTCCGGCCACCTCACGACCCCAAAAATATGGCTGAATTGGAGAGGTGGCTGGATTAGACAGGTCCAATCCATTATACATGGGGTATAATTAGTCGGAGAATTGTTTGTAGTGTACTAAACAGAATGAGGTTCTACTGTACATGCAAGGAGTGAACTCTGAGTGACCCTGTCTCTGACCCTGTCTGAACCACAATCACACACATACCCTTCTAGATTAATGACCACTTTGTTGGTTATTTTACCATTTTTTGACTTTTCTTGTGTGCGTTAGGTGCCGCAGTCCTTCAGCCTTTGAAGAACTGAATTCACATGAATTTCCAGGAGACGTTGAAATGAACAATGAACACAACTCGGGTGACGATGCTGTGCCTTTTAGCACTCACATGCACCATGACAGTGGTGAACTCGCAGGTGACACTACGATTACAAGTCACGAGGAAACAAACCTATGAAGAAGTGTATTATTGACATATCTGCAGTCATTTATATATGATATTCCAGTTTGTACATGAATCTGACTACTGCAAATTAATAATATCTAAATTAAATGAAAGTGAAGGAGTCAATATTATGTGCACACGAAGGAAACGGATTGAACTTCTTTGCCATGCACTCGATCTGCATGCCTTGCATCAGCTAATAACCTATAGCTCTATACATTGGATATAGTATATATTGTGGCCATGCATGCAATATGCATATATAGCAATGTATATACCGTATATCCGGAAATATTGGCGGCATTTTTAATTTGGTGGTTTGGCAGTCATGCATGCGCAGGATCAAAATCGCCAATTAAATTTCTATCACCAAATTCATATAAACCTACTTACTATGCTTTGTCCTTGCTGCATGTGCAACCGCCAAATTTAATTTTCGCCAATAATTTTATTACAGCCTGATCTTGCGCAATTATAAATCACCAAATTTAATGATCGCGAATATTTCCGGATATACGGTATAGGGTTGGTTAATTGGATAATCCGAGTGCATGGACGGATATATGAGGGTGGGATAAGCAATTAAGGGTCTATAATACGTACGTGTATGCATGCAATTATAAGATTAAATATATATTATAATACAATTTAAATATATTATATAAAGCAATGCAGATAATTGTATTGATATAATGCTATAAAGCAATATATATATTAATTTTAATTAAATAATTAAATTCAAATATTATTATAGAAAAAAATCAAATATAAACATAATATTATGTATATTACGGTAATAGAATTAAAATTTAATTAGGGAAGTATACAAATATATAAATACATGTGGCGGCTGGTTAACTAAGCAATGATAGACAATTACATGTATTGATCGGCAAGTGTTGTTGATAAGCTGCACAAAGATTGCATCACTAGGACGCAGGTATCCATGGCAACAGTTGATAAAAATTCATAAATCTCATGCAGTACATGTCACAGTGTTATACAACTGCAAACACAATAGAGGGGTATACTGTACTTCGCTCCAGCTACGTATACAGTAGATCGAAGAGATCCTTCAATCTTTCACTGAAGCTCTTGCTGTGTGCTCTCCTCCGGAGACTCCACAATCTCACTGCTGTGCAACATAGGTCGATGACTGACCGAGCTCCTTCTCCTTTCCCTCCTCTTATCCAGGCTCAGTAGCCTTTTTCCCTGGGAAGAAACGGAAGGTGACAGTGGAGCATTATTGTCAGTGTTCACAGGTGAGGGTTGTTCGTCCTGAGACAGGGACGCACCCCTGGGTCTGTGGTGGGGGTTGGGCATCCCTTGAATGGATACCCTGCGTATTGGTATGACACTATCTGACGCCCTGCGGAGGAATCTTCTGTCCTGAATGTCACTGAACACTTCGTCCTTGTGTCTGCTAACTTCAGAACATACTGTCATTCTGCGCTGAGAGCTCCTCTGAAAATTCTTCTGGGCCTTGATATCAGCATTTCTGTCCGCTTTAAGGGCTATACTGCTGTCCAGGGATCTCCTGTGTCCGCTAGGACCAGTGGTCAAACTTTCTCTACTCCTCTCCTGCTCTTCAGTGTCGTCTGGCAACACTCCATAGCTCTTCCCCTGGTGCCTGTAACCGCAAGGTCTCCATTATTAATTATTTCATATCGAACAATCTCACATACAAACTCAAATATACTACACAATCTCCACTACATCATGTACACATGTATATATAGAACACACAGTGAAACCTCTCTAATCCGACACTCAATGGGACCTGAGATTAATGTCAGATTAGGAGGTTGTCGGATTATGGAGTGCCTCTTACCATACATTAGTATGGAGACTGCACCTCATTAGACAGTCGGATTGAGAGAATGTTGGATTACAGAGGTGTTGGATTACAGAGATTACACTGTACTGTAGACATACACGATCACATCTGGTTCATCCAATACTGGTATAGCCGGAAAATCATTTATCCGGTCGACCACTTAGTGTGAATCCCCGTCACCAAGTTGTGCACTAGTGTACGTGGTTTATCCAAGACCTGAATAATCTGACAGATTCATGAGGAGCAAACGTGGTCGGATAAACAAGTTCCTCTGTAGATATACAGTGGAATTTGCTTAGTATATACAGTAAAACCAGTCTTAAAGACCACTCGCATATAAAGACCACCTCTCTATAGAGACCACGGTAGGCTGGTTCATTGTCCACTTCAGTTATATTGAAGCACCTCTGTACAAGCACCACCTGTCTGCAGAAACCACAATAATATTACTTGGTCCCTTGAGTGGTCGATATGGACAGGTTTTACTGTAAGTACCTGGTTTAGTACATACTCATGGATAGCAAGTACTCCTCATTCTGTCCCTGTGTATACCTCATGTACATAAACCAACCCTGATAGTAAGTACTCCTCATTCTGTCCCTATGTATACCTCATGTACATAAACCAACCCTGACAGTAAGTACTCCTCATTCTGTCCCTATGTATACCTCATGTACATAAACTAACCCCGATAGTAAGTACTCCTCATTCTGTCCCTGTGTATACCTCATGTACATAAACCAACCCTGATAGTAAGTACTCCTCATTCTGTCCCTATGTATACCTCATGTACATAAACCAACCCTGACAGTAAGTACTCCTCATTCTGTCCCTATGTATACCTCATGTACATAAACCAACCCCGATAGTAAGTACTCCTCATTCTGTCCCTGTGTATACCTCATGTACATAAACCAACCCTGAGAGTAAGTGACTCTGACAGTAAGTACTGATTTTGTGTCCCCTTCGAAGTACAGTGGAGCACTGATATAACAAGTGGAAAGTCCCACACAAATGTTGTGTTATATCAGAACTTTGTCATAACCAACTCTATGTTCTATTACCATACATTACACGGACTTTGACTTGAGCTTTGTTGTAGACAGAAATTTGTTATAACAGTGTTTGTTGTAAGTGTGCACCACTGTACGTACGCATGTACTAAGCAAGTTTCACTGCACATAACTGAATGTAACAATCACTCACTCTGCCCACTTTCTCTTTAAGCTCTGTATCCCTTTCTTGATGTCCAATATTACCAGTCGAATGATGAGCTAAATGTGCGGCAAACAGAGAATCAGGACATTGTATGGACAGTGTACGTACATGAGGTTGGTACGGGCTATCACAGGAAGGTGCATACCACGCATGTAGTCTATACGTACGCCAATGTAATACGTGTGTACACATGTATGCCCACATGCATGCACGCACACTCCCTCCCACACACACATACTCCCATACAAACAACCATCACCAAACCAAACATACAGTATGTAGCTAGAGCACATCCGGACACATCCATACCCCCCACACATACACACACACCCACACCCACACCCACACACACACACACGCACACACACACACACACACACACACACACACACACACACATACACACACGCACGCACGCACACACACACACACACACACACACGCGCGCGTACACACTCACACACACACACACACGTACACCCACACACTCACCAAGCCAGCCAAGAAGCAACAAACCATCAAAAGATAGAACACTTCATCCCAGCCCTGTGTGGATATGGAGGTGCATTATGATTACATATGTGCTCCCTCTTATAACAAACTCCCTTAATAGCGGAAACCTCTCTATAACAAACTGCTCTTTTGGCAGTATAGTCACCACATTAAAGTATGCTAAGGGTCACTCTGTAATGTGACAACCTCCCAATCCAACATTCTTTTCAGGCCCCATTGAGCTATAGTGTTGGATTAGAGAGGTTTCACTGTATACTGATCATCAGTGTTGTTTTCTGTACTGTACATGAGGTAGGCAGAGAGCAAGGAGTACATACTATCAGTGTTGTTATCTGTACTGTACATGAGGTAGGCAGAGAGCAAGGAGTACATACTATCAGTGTTGTTTTCTGTACTGTACATGAGGTAGGGAGAGAACAAGGAGTACTTACTATCAGTGTTGTTTTCAGTACTGTATGCATGAGGTAGGGAGAGAGCAAGGAGTACATATTATCAGTGTTGTTATCAGTACTGTACATGAGGTAGGCAGAGAGCAAGGAGTACATACTATCAGTATTGCTTCAGTACTGTACATGAGGTAGGCAGAGAGCAAGGAGTACATACTATCAGTATTGCTTCAGTACTGTACATGAGGTAGGGAGAGAGCAAGGAGTACTTACTATCCAGGAGTATGTGCTATCCCAAGGTATGAATTTACTAGCCAAATTTGACTTTACGACGGACAACAACTCACAAATTGATCCTCAATCCATCCAGCCAGAAATGGACCCAATGCAGCTCCTATTGATCCTGTGGCATCAACGATGGCTGTGACGGTAGCCACTGCTCTCTTCTCTCCTTTTAACTTCTTGTGGTTGCCCTAGCACAGTAGAAAACATCAATAAACAACTTTACTGTAAATATGAACAAAAACAAACATAATTCGCAGGAAGTAATGCATACACGATTTCAACATAGAGACATTGAAGCCGTATAATAGCAGATATTATAAGTTTACTCACCAGATCTGCCGACACAGCAGTTGTTATGAGTGCGTAAGGTCCGTTGACAAAGATGCCCACGAACGCAATCAGAACTGCGGGAAGAAACAGCCAAACAGTCACTCGATGTGGACACTCAACGTGCGTGCGTATACTCTTCTACATGTAATACTATGTATTTGAAACAAGTACAGCCACAACTGTTAACATGCCACAATTTTTTGCAACCAAATTCCTGACTATTGTATAGTATTACTATACACAGCAGAGTGGTTAATATGCCAAAATGGATAATTAATAGGTCAAAATTTTGTGAAACCAATAATAACGGCATATCACATGTAACCATTTTCCAACGTACACCCCTCATCAATACATTGGGCGACAATACATCACAGTCCATAATAAGCATCACATACATAAATACATACACAATAGGACGTGTTGACTGCAAAAGGAGTTCCAATAATACATGAGCAGTGCACCGCACATCGATATGGATTACGGTGAGACCTCACTTATCAACACCTCAGATATTATCCAGTTCCCTCACCTTCCGCAGTAGTTTCTATTGGAACAAATCTGCAATAATCCTACTGTACACTATACTACTGCTCTTTCATTTACATCAAGTTCCCTCACTTAATCTGCAACATCATCCAGAACGGATGTGTGCGGATAAGTTAGGTCTGACTGTATAGTGAAGGTAAAACTCCACATTCAAAGGGGTCTGTGTTTGAGTGGATGACAGTGTATACATATGTGCACACATTAGCAGAATAGTCTTATACACACACTGACAGACTGTCCTCAATGTTATTTTACACCATCTCTCTTTCGATCACCAGGCAGAATGAAATATGGTGGCCACGCAGTGATTGAGTGAATGAGAGAGTCTTGTTATGACACTATGACACAAGACAAGACTCACTCCCAGAGCCAGGCACGCTGATGTATCCAAAGGCACGGTAGACAAACAGCTGCAGAGATAAGAACGTATAAACGAATTGTGTGTGTGTGTGTGTGTGTGTGTGTGTGTGTGTGTGTGTGTGTGTGTGTGTGTGTGTGTGTGTGTGTGTGTGTGTGTGCATATCCCCTATGGTGGGAAGTTTCATGCAAGCATGGTTTCCAACAATACATCCTACATAAATCACTGAAATATGTCATGGTGTGTGTGTGGGGGGGGGGGGGGGGGGAGTTGGGTAGATCAAAGGGTATACGGCGAGATTACATCCACAATGTACAGACGTTTTCGGGTTTCTTGTCCGGAAAACAATCAGCTTTTACCATACACGTGATGTTTTGTACGTATAAACGTCACGTGTGCGCTGCATAAACGTCACGTGTATGCTATAAAAGCTGATTGTTATCCGGACAAGAAACCCAACAACGAATGCAACCCTGCTAACATGATGTAGTCCAGGTCAAGGGTCACCTGCCCCGCAAAAATCCATTCAGCTGTCAATTGTTGCATTTTGCACTTGTTTTGCTTCACCATGACACATAACTGGTGATAGTTGCATCCTGCCTCAGTTGGTGTGCTACAGTAGCATAAAGTTCAAATTGATTAATCGACCTCGTGCTTAGGCGAAGTAATTAGCACTTCATGGCAGCTGTAGCACACCAAGGCAGGGTACAACTGACACCTTGGAACTTGACGGAAGATACAGTAGCTCACCGATGGTACTGCGAGTGCCAGGAACAGCATACAGGAAAGGGATCGACTGTGAATCACATCCGACACCACTCCAATCACGACACTTCCTACGAGAAAACATGTAAGAACCACACACTGAAGTATGCGTCATCTGTCCTCCATTACATACCCTAAATCGGGAAATATTCCCGAACAATAAATTTCGCGAATTGGCGTCAAAACTGGTAGGCAGAAAAATTTGCGACTAAAAATTTCTTGAGTCTCACCATAGATTGCTTATATCTGTATCTTTGGAACGTGTGCAGAAATATTCGTGACAAAAAAATTCGCAAGTGGAGTCAATTCGCGAAAAATACGACTATTATTGGTTGTGAAAATTTCCCAATTCAGCGTATTATGCACATGCAATAGACTACTTCCAATTAGAAAAGTTCAAACTCACAACAATCGTACAAAAACACTTCACATGATAATACTGAGATTTGTGAAGACTTAAGGAATTTCCTTGTTCCGAGTATACTCAATACTTTCATGACAGGACTGCACGTCATGTGTATTGGAGTATACCAGTATGATCAAACCTCACTATAACGAATACCCCAAGACAACAAGCACCCACACAGCCCTCACAGTACTCAATGCACATGCAGTACATGCAGTATGTGTATGTTGGTATACAGTGATAATAAGGACACCACTGGGACCACAGTAAGCTGTCCTGTACAGTGAAACCTCTGTAATAAGGACACCATTGGGACCACAGTATTCTGTCCTGTACAGTGAAACCTCCAAAATAAGGACACCATTGGGACCACAGAAAGCTGTCCTGTACAGTGAAACCTCTGTAATAAGGAAACCATTGGGACCACAGGATTCTGTCCTGTACAGTGAAATCTCCAAAATAAGGACACCATTGGGACCACAGAAAGCTGTCCTGTACAGTGAAACCTCTGTAATAAGGAAACCATTGGGACCACAGGATTCTGTCCTGTACAGTGAAACCTCCAAAATAAGGACACCATTGGGACCACAGAAAGCTGTCCTGTACAGTGAAACCTCTGTAATAAGGACACCACTGGGATCACAGTAAGCTGTCCTGTACAGTGAAACCTCTGTAATAAGGACACCATTGGGACCACAGTATAAGCTGCCCTGTACAGTGAAACCTCTATAATAAGGACACCACTGGGACCACAGTATAAGCTGTCCTGCATATATGGAGGTGTCCTTATTTCAGAGTGTTCAACTGTACACATGTCAATGTGAGGGACTTCAAATGGGGCAGAGCTGTGTGTCCTGTTAAAGGAGTTTTCTGCATTTCGGAGGTGTCCTTCAATAGAGGTTTTGCTGTATATCAAAATGTACCTACCTATCATGGCTCCCACATCAAAAGGGATTGCAAACAAGGCGGATTCCAAAGAGTTGAAACACTTTCCACCAATTCCTGTAGGATAACAGTGTGTGTGTGTGTGTGTGTGTGTGTGTGTGTGTGTGTGTGTGTGTGTGTGTGTGTGTGTGTGTGCGTGCGTGTGTGCGTGCGTGCATGCATGCATGTGTGAGTGCATATGTGCATACACGTGTGTGTGTGAGTGCGTGCATGTGTGACAGTGTGCAAAGAGAAATTCAAATCAGACACATAGCCACTATTCTCTTGCACAATATAAAAAGCTCACGTTCGTTGCTGATGTAAAATGGCAGCCAAAAGAGGAAAGTGTAAGAGACGAGTTTGGAGAAGAAAAGAGCAAACGAATACTCCACAACACCCTTTGAAGAATAGACAAAAAGAACAAACAATATTATCAGTGCAAACAATATATGCAACGATTTTAATACAATATCAGTACACACGCACACACAC
Organism: Halisarca cf. caerulea; assembly: GCA_963170055.1. NCBI lineage: Eukaryota > Metazoa > Porifera > Demospongiae > Chondrillida > Halisarcidae > Halisarca > Halisarca cf. caerulea. The sequence continues at coordinate 8,930,778 of CAUJGJ010000313.1, read as the reverse complement.
AATATATGCATATATATACATTATATTTTTAATATATACATACATAAAATACATAATTATATAATATAGTGAAATTGCATGAAATATATAAAATAAAATGCCAAAGATTATCACGATTGATTGGGATATGTGTGCACTGATGTACAGAAAGGGATGTAGAGCTCCATGTTGTCCGAACGCATGCAACAAGGGTGTTAGAGCTCCATGTTGTCCAAACACATGCAACAAGGGTGTTAGAGCTCCATGTTGTCCAAAGGCATGCAACAAGGGTGTTAGAGCTCCATGTTGTCCAAACACATGCAACAAGGGTGTTAGAGCTCCATGTTGTCCAAACACATGCAACAAGGGTGTTAGAGCTCCATGTTGTCCAAACACATGCAACAAGGGTGTTAGAGCTCCATGTTGTCCGAACGCATGCAACAAGGGTGTTAGAGCTCCATGTTGCAAACACATGCAACAAGGGTGTTAGAGCTCCATGTTGTCCGAACGCATGCAACAAGGGTGTTAGAGCTCCATGTTGTCCGAACGCATGCAACAAGGGCCGTAGAGCTCCATGTTGTCCGAACACATACAACACATTCGAATCCCACACTCACGGGAATAGCCAAGGCTTTCCAGATCGAAATTGCCTTCTTCTTGTCTGAATTATGATCTGTAGTTTCCTATAGACAGAATACCACAGATGAGGAATATTTTGTGGGCTTAAAATTTGGCTAACATCACATGCTATTGAAGAACACTCACAATCTAACTTTGCACATAACACTAGCTGTATATGTATTATACCTACACACATGGCA
>CAUJGJ010000313.1:8922478-8924978 GCA_963170055.1 Halisarca cf. caerulea | reverse complement strand
TTCTCCACCAACATCAAACCCCAGGGTATTCTGAGGAAGGGGTAGGACACCTTGGGGAGGCGGAGTTCTGATGGATCACCACTTGGGCTGTCATTCTGCACATATGCAGGAAAATAATATATAAACTGAGGATCATAGCCATAGTTATACATGTGTGTGTGTATGTGAGTGTGTGTGTGTGTGTGTGTGTGTGTGTGTGTGTGTGTGTGTGTGTTGTGTTGTATGTGTGTAGTACGTGTCCAAAATTAGTCTCGTGAACCAACACACACACACACACACACACACACACACCTACTCGCCGAGTAGGGCGAGTGGGGTCTGGCTACGCGAGACTAGTCCAAAATTGCACTGAATCACATCATAGATACTAGAGAGGCGCTGCCATTTGAGCAGTAGCACAGCGTGTGGAAGCAGATGACTGGGCCAATATATGAGCATATCAAGTGAGCGGGCACTGGTAAAACCGGAGCAGAAGACTCCACTTCTTCTTGGCTGTCGCTCATTACATATTTAAAAAGGGAATTTACAGCGAGTTTGTTGGCACAGATATTCTTGCACAGTCGATACACGAACACGCGTACGTAGGTGCGTGCACCTTGAAACTCACCCCTTCGATTAATCTGATGGTATCGCTGACATTTTCCACCATTATTTGGCTGAGCGAGTAGAAGCATAGATAGTACGGGAAAGTAACGTGAAAAGCACGTGCCGTCGAAGAACGGACGTCGCTAGACCGCAAGGGTTAAAGTACAATGCAATCACAACTGCCGTCTTTAACTGCTGTGAATTGAATCAAATATTGCAATAGAAGATCTATAGAATAACTAGATTATAGTAGGATTGGAAAGAAAGAACTAAAGTAAATAACCAACCATGTCAGGACAGCTGAAAACTTTACTATAATATCAGTGTTCATTTACATAGTCTGAGAGTGAATAGCTGTACATTCTAAGGTCTATGTTTGTTAAATCATGCAGCAAGTTCATTGTATATATTGAGTGTTCAATATAAAAAGTTTCAGCTGTACATGTATTCTTAATTAATATTAAATGTACAGTTTATAGTTTATTTATATCCTAATATATGTCTTGTGATATGTTGCAGCACTTTAATATTAAATAATAAATAATTATATGATATGCTAGTTAGTTATTATTATTAATAATATTGCATTTTTATAGGAATATTATTAAAGAGTGATCATAGTTCTATACATTTAATTTATCAGATCGATATAGTCATGCAAATTATTATACAGTCATACAATTATAAATTATATAACTTTCATAATTATAAATAATTAAATAGTTTATGAAATCTATTAAGTTTAAATTACCAAATATATTAATTATTACTGTATATCATACATTACTGTTATTGTAGTTGTTTACTAAAATTATTTGTCTCCAGACGTCCATTTGTCATGGATCTTCTTCTTACACAACATGCAGTACAACAATGTCGACACTGAAAAGCTATAATTAAAAATTTAAACAATATGCAATATAAACGAACAACACAGGTTTTAATACTGATAACATTGTAATAGTGACTATTACAATATTTATGCCAATCAAGACATGTGGGATGCACTTACCTTTCCATTTTGCCTTTAAAAATTTTATTCCTTTTATGAAATCCACCAAAACCAGCCTCGAAATAAACTAATTGATCACAATGGATGAATAGAAATTATTACATATAACATTACGACTATGATAAATCGTTCATTGAAAGAAGTGTTGCAGTATGCATAATATTATATCACATGAACATTTATGTTGATGTACAACTACATGGATGTAAAATAATACATTCAAATGTACACACATACACACACACACACACACACACACACACACACACACACACACACACACACACACACACACAAACACACACACACATCTGCAAACACTTGCACATACACATATGTATGCATGCATGAATGCACACACAATTAAACACTCAGACATACACACAACCATAGTAGTACATCTTTTGAGCGACCCCGCTTAGGGAAGGGCGAAAAGTGGTCTCTCCAAAGTGGTCTCTGATGAGGGGGAATTTAGTATGGGACATATATGCATTTGTTCCCAGTATAAGGTGTGTTGGTCTGACAAAAGAGATGGCCTCACAAAGGGGGTACCACTGACTATATTTATGCAAGTGTGCACACACATACACAAATGCAAGCACTCATATCATACATTCACTCGCAGCATGCACACACACACACACACACACACACACACACACACACACACACACACACACACACACACATACACACACACACACACACACACACACACACACACATGCACACACACACAATTATTGTGCATATATATAGTACTAGGTATGGTGGTGCTAAGAACAATACGTCTTCAGCAGAAGCACCACACACGTTCACAATGGACACACACAAGGTTTCTGAAGTGCTGGATGTATTTGCATGCATGTGCAGCATTGTGTAAATCTTCTAACCATACTCACA
>CAUJGJ010000313.1:8902478-8907478 GCA_963170055.1 Halisarca cf. caerulea | reverse complement strand
AATAATTTCTTTCTCATGCCACGGTTACGTAAGCATGTACGTATATGCACACTCAGTGACATAACACTACAGTGGATCCGATTCTCCGATAGCTATAGTGGACACTCCGAAAGAAGGACAGCCTCTCTACAAAGGAAACAGCTTGAGGTCCCAAATATTTCCACCCTATAGTAGTTCACAATTAATACATACATTTTGAACCTCCCAAAGAGGACAACCTCCCTACAAAGGACAAAAGAGGGTGCCCTATCTATACTTCATACCTAGGCCTGTTACTTAGAACTCACCGAAGGGCTCCCAGCCAGGAGGACAGGTGCCGTTGATGCTGATAAAACTACAAGTGTTGTTGTCTTCATTAGAATGTGGTTGTTGGCATGGGGGAAGCCAGGTGCTCTGGGTGTAGGAGAGAGATTGAGGACTGACTGCAACTCTCGACAAAAGAAACTGAACATATGCATGCAATAGTATACACATGAACATATATATATATATATATACATGTGCACATCCATATGCACCCATATCCACCCACACCCATGCACACACCCATGGAAAGTACATGTGTACATACCCGCGCACACTCATACCCACACCCACACCCACACCGACAAATTGAAATGCACACATGTATGCACACACACACACACACACACACACACACACACACACACACACACACACACACACACACACACACACACACACGCACGCACACACACACACATATACAGGCAGCTTGAGTGCATAATGTACTTGAAGATACATTATATGTATATACGTATATACATGTCTGTATGTATATATTATATACTTATTATATATGTAATGTAATATATACTTATATGTGCATACAGTATATGCAATATCAAAGCTACACATGTAAATATATTATAATTTTGCATTAAAACGTACGACACACACTCCGGCACAAACATGATAAATAAATACAATGTCATGCTGGCTCACTTTGACCACTCCAACTGACACTCTGGACAGGTGATAGCTCATGTACACCAGAAACGTCAGTATCAGAACAGCACTCTGGTAGCTGGGAGCAATGAAGAACCATAGAAATGCAGCTAGTGAATTTAAACTTGGTTATTAAGTACCTGGTTTAGTACATACATACATACTCCTGAGTAATATACTCCACATGTTGTGCTTATTATCAGCGTTGGTGTGTATGCACACACCAAAGCTGCATGATAGTAAGCACTGATTTTGTGTCCCCTTCAATGGTTCGTACTAAGCAAGTTTCACTGCATCATGTTATGCGCTTTAATTTTGCAACTCTAAATCCAGATGTCAGTTGTTGTGCCATATGCTGCCACAACGAGTCTCAAAAGAGGTGATTAACCGCAAAAACAATAAGGGATGTGTCATACTGTTCCTTGTTGTATGTAAACTCTTTTAAAAATGTTCCGGTGTGCAATAGGTTGAAAGGACTACACATATGTGCTTTATTTTTTGCGGGGTAAAATTTTTGCGAATCTTGGATTTTAGCAATTTTTATTGTTTTTAGATTTGTGGACAGCCATGTTTTGCCATTTGACAAGAGTGTAAACTTCCATGGATGGCTCCCAATTCATGAATACCCTAATTTTATTATATAACCACTGCACGTTGAAATTTAAGCACTATATATATACATATCTGATGTCACACTGCAGTCACATGGGGAAGTTTGTGCTAAATCTTTGAAAACTTGGGCACTAGTGAAGTTTCACACACTATTATACGACATCACAGCACTCACGTTCTTCTTCTCCACTTGACTTTCCCTCCGCATGTACAGAGACCAGTCTTCTCCACCAGCATCAAACCCCAGGGTATTCTGAGGAAGGGGTAGGACCCCTTGGGGAGGCGGAGTTCAGATTTATTTTCTTCTATACCATCTGAAGTTTGCTGTGTGTACAAAAGGAAATGTATGAGGTTAACTTGTAACTGTCACAGTTAAGGTGTGCTATGTGCCGTGTGTGTGTGTGTGTGTGTGTGTGTGTGTGTGTGTGTGTGTGTGTGTTGTGTGTGTGTGTGTGTATGTGTGTGTGTGTGTGTGTGTGTGTGTGCATGTGTGTGTGTGTGTGTGTGTGTGTGTGTGTGTGTGTGTGTGTGTGTGTGTGTGTGTGTGCGTGTGTGTGAGGTGCTATATGTGGCTTTTTAAACCCTGCGAGCTTTACATGACTTCTAATTACTGTAACAGTAAAGCCTGCTTGCCTATAACGACCACCCAAGGTCACTCAATTAATTGTGGTCTATGGAGACAGGTGGTCCTTATATACGTATATATAAGAAGGTACGGTAGTATTGCATGGGTGGCCCTTGGAGCAGCCTACAGTGGTCCCTACAGACAGGTGCACGTGGTCTTTGTATACAAGTGGAGTATTAGTGCTCCCGAAAAATGTTACACTAGCCTGTCTATGGCAACTAACCTCTCGGGAAACTTCGAAGTCGCTGTGGTTCTTGGCGCTCTCGTCTCCTGAAGGCCCCATCGACCGCCTGAGCCTCTGTACGAAAGCCCAGAGTCTATAAAAAGGCCAACAACTGGCGCGAAACCTCGTAGTCTGTCAACAAGGAAGACAATATTATGTTATTTTTACTCCCGTCTGCGCCGCGTGAGTACGAGCACACACCCGCGTACTATGTGTATGAAGAGCAATAAATAAGCGATCTCGCCAATTCCACACTGGTAACACGTGGAGGAAAATCAAACGAATACATCTTCACTGTTAGGCACGTGTGATCAATCATTAAGTGAACCGAAAAATCACAGGCACCGCGCGCTAGAGCGCGACGACATGTACATACCGTCCGTATCGAGTACCATGCAGGTACTATATATCTCTGATTGTTCTCAAGCTTATGCAAATTCATGCCATATTATATAATCTTATACTTCAAACTTTCCTAATCATTGTTTATTATCTTATACTTCTGTCTGATAATTATATTATAGGTGTACCACGCAATGACTATCAAAAATTCAGTAATAATATTACATAATAATTATGATAATTACATCAAGCTGAAAAAAATCCAATCTGAAAATATGTTATACAATTTACTCTTATAATACAGTAACTGCAATAATCAAGAAACTACCATTCCAACAATACAATGCAATGATATTAGAGGGCAATGTCATGTACGGTACATTCTTATTACTGTTCAGTATTCTAAAGTTTGACTGAGCGACAAAGATTGACTTTCACCTTCTTTTTTGTAATAGTCTTTGATGTAGGAAAAGAGGTTATCAGCCAACTTTGGAGAGAACTTCATGACTATATTCCACAGTTGGGCAACAGTTACTTTATTGTCTGCTAGAATTTGATGAACCTCTGCCAATTCGTGCGCTAGACGATGATTTCCGAAAGTGGTATACACTACGTCACGCTTGGCCTTCGCCGCAGCCATGATTTGCAGCATGGATTTGAGATACACATCGCCATGGAAGGCGCCACATCCCCAGTTACCGGTAGCAACAGCTGGAAATGAACCAGACACTCCCGGTTGAGTGGACAAAAATCCACAGTAAGCCTTGTTAAGCTCCCTAAGGCACATTCTTTGTGAAAACTGTTGCTGAATTTTCCCCCGAAACACAAGAGCATCAATCGCAACAAGTTGAACGCAGCGTCTCCCCCAATCATCACGAAGTGTTTCGTCAGAATAGTAGCCCGACCACTTGAAAGTGTCTGCATAACCCTTATAGTAACTGTACTGCTCGCAGCCAGTGACAATCATGCACTCATTGTCAGCAAGAGATTCAGTGAAGAGGCGAGATACAATCAGTTCCGGACAAACCATGAAGCGGATTTCTTCTTGCACACACCCCCTTCCCAGTACGCCACCACCAATGAATCGGTTTGCAAAATCGACTTGCAGCATGCCAATGCCGATGTCTTCTATCATTTGCGAGGATGTCACGTGGAGTTTGGTGACAGTGTCGTCACACTTATTCCACTCTGGAGCATTTGCTAGGACCTGACGATGAAACGACACAGTGCCAATTGGGATTTCTGAAGTTACACGGTCAAAGTAGTGAAAAATGCACTTTAACTTTCCTTCCTGTCTTGATTTAAAGGGACCACTAAAAAGGGTGTTAAAGTTAATGGAAGGAAAATTTGAAAAGTCCCCAGAGCTCTTAAAGGAATTGCGATTCGGGTAAGTGCAGAGAAAAGCATTGGCAAGGAGGCAGGCTGCCTGTTTCTGAGACATGGTGATGGTGTAGTCCATTTGCTGTCGAAGAAGGGGAAGAGCATGCGTCACGACATTAGGAAGTGAGAGGGCGAGATCAATCACCCGTGGTAGAACAGTAGTAAAAAAGTGGTTGCAATAGACATCGTCCGCTTTCTGGAAAAATGCATGAAGAGAATCAAAATTCCATTTCCCCCTTTGCCGAGAGTTGTAAACGAGAATTGCAGCCTCCAGCTGCTGCGAGTTACGAATTGGTTTGCTCAAACAGTACTTTATAAGGTCCCATTTTGGACGCAGTTCTTTGGGTATCGACCCCTCCACGGGATAAAGGCAATTCTTGGAGCATGGCATTCGTACATGGTTCGAGTCCCAAACGTCGCGAAATCGATCCGGAAACGGTATTGGCGGTGCATCTTTTGGAAGCTGGCGGTGAATAGTGACGCAGTGGTCGATAGCTTCAACGAGAGGAGGAAGGACCGGATAGGTTGATGGGCCAAAATTGAGCTGGTGAAGCGGACAGCCTAGCTCTTCCGGGACAGTATCTGAGAGGGTGCTGTCCAGCGTAGAGGTGTCCTCAAAATCTTCTATCGCTTCTTCTACTGCATCTTCGAACGATTCGGCCATCGCTTCCACCTCAAGGCTGTTCACTTCTGAGGAGATGCCGTCCGGAGTATGCACACGCGATAGCTTGGGGCTGGAGCTAATTTTGTTTGGAGGACTGTCAGGAATTACAGAGATATTCTTTTCGGTCGTTGGGTCACTCGCTTTGAGTTTTTCACTCTTAAGGGGTTGAAATATATCCTTTAAGG
>CAUJGJ010000313.1:8889978-8897478 GCA_963170055.1 Halisarca cf. caerulea | reverse complement strand
TGTGTGTGTGTGTGGGGGGGGGGGGGGGGGGGTATATAGTCTTACGTAGCCAAACCAATCCATTTTTGTGTGTGAAAGTTGGCTGTGGTCTGGCCACGCAAGACTATAGAGTCAACCATCGACGGTCTAGCTGGCTAGACTACAAGTTGACCGCCATGTGCGTTACTCATCGTGCTGAACGCGTTCTTCAAACATGAGCGAAAGCTGGAAGAGATCGGGGACAACTCCGAGCGTTTCTTCCTCAGATGGACATTCTAGTGGGTCACCACAGTCTTCTCTCGTAATTGGTCGCAGCTTAGCCAAATCTCCCACTTCCACAACGTATTCTGGTCAAGTTTCGTCCTCTCCTGTTGCTAGTTTGACCCAGCCTTATTGTGCAACTGGCGGCACTCTTGGAGAATCGGACGACCCTGAGTTTCACAGGTATTGTACTGTGTGTGTGTGTGTGTGTGTGTGTGTGTGTGTGTGTGTGTTAAGATGTGGTAATAAGTAACAGCACTTTTCTTCATATCCTTTTACTGTAACTCTGCATTCTATTTTACTTGTCATCTTTACATTCAACAGCGCAAGTGATACACCTAAAAAGTTAAATGAAAGCCGTAAAAAGACACCAGGGACACCATCTGTGAGTGAAGGAGACAGACACACACACACACACACACACACACACACACACACACACACACACACACACACAAGTGCATAATTTTACACATGCACGTGTACACTCACACATGTACGTACGTACGTATGCTAACACACACACACACACACACACACACATACACACACACACACACACACACACACACACACACACACACACACACACACACACACACACACACACGAATACTCATTTGTATTGACAGGCTTGCTAAAGTATGTACAGTATGTGTACGTACATATGTATGTATGTATACGCAATGAAATTGGTGTCAAAGTTTGCACATACGTACGTACATGCAGTCAAATCTATATAATGCAGGCACCTTGAGGGCCAACGAAAATGTCCTGATTACCGAGCTGTCCCGATTTCCCAGGGCTGCTCCAATATGTTACATACATACATACGTACAGTATGTGTATGAGAATTCGGGACCATAACTTAATATCCGGTATATATTATATGTGTACATAGGTCTCCTCATTTTAGGTGTGTCCTGAATGGCAGGTTTCACTGTGTGTCTGTGCTCGACATGCCCTTGTTTGTTTTGGGAGGTCACTTACGAACGTATGTACTAAATTCTAATGTATTTGAGAAATCCAGTTATGTATTGCGTGTATGGAAACCGTGGAAGCCTGTATTATGGAGTGTACGACCACAGTGAAACCTCTGTAATCTTTCACCTCTATTATCCAACATTCTCTCTATATTCTGACCATCTTATGAGGTAGTCTCGCGTGGCCAGACCGCAATATCGCCTCCTTTATTCGGGGACTACGTCATCAGTTGGCGAAATAGAAACATAGTCCCCAAATAAAGGAGGCGATATTACGGTCTGGCCATGCGAGACTACTTATGAGGTACAGTCACCATATTACAGTATGCTAATACGGAATCCGACACCTCATAATCTGACAATTAATCTGACAATTTTCCAAAATACACCGTGTGTTGAATAGCAGAGGTTTTTATTGTAGTAGCTGCTTAGGTGTTGACAGCAGAGCCTCCGAAAAGAGGGCACATTGAGGACAGCTCTGTTTGTTCTTTGTAAGGAGGTTGTCCTCTTTGAGAGGTTCAAAATGCATTGGGACTATAGGAAGGATGTGTATTGGGACTTTAAGCAGTGTCCTTTGTAGAGAGGCTTATTGTATACTGTGTCCTTATTTGGGAGAGTCCACTATTGGAGGGTTCACTGCAGATGTCGTTTAGCTAGCAGGAAGGTAAATTACATCATCTCCTTTGTGTTCCCTGTCTCCTTTGTGAGGAGCCCATTGAAGTTTTGTACCACCGTTGTGCAATGTCCTGCAAGTAGGATTATGTACGTACGCATGTCATGCAGTGTGACCTCTATAAAGAGGACACAACTGGGGCCACATTAATGTATCTTATACAGTGGAACCTCCATGTTAAGGACACCACTGGGATCGCTGTAAGCTGTCCTGTACAGTGAACCCTCCGTAATAAGGACACCTTTGGGACCATATTAAGCTACCTGTACAAGGAGGCATCCTTATTTTGAAGGCTTTAACTCCGCACATATCATGGGAGGGGTTTCATGTTGGACAGAGCAATGGTGTCCTGTTAAAGGAGATGGCTGCATTTTGGAGGTGTCCTTTAGCAGAAGTTTCATTGTACGTACGTATATGTACGTATGTACAGTTGAACCTCACTATAATGAACCCTGGATACACTGAACTCCCTGATATAATGTACATAGACCTTAGAATGTACACCTATTTACTCTATTGTGAATGAGCCCTGATGTAGTGAACACCCTAATATAGTGAACCTTTCCAGCGGTCTTGAGGGGGTTCGTTATAGTGACGTTTGACTGTATATGTACAAGCAGATTGTAGACGGTGATCGCTTTCTCACATACTGTACGTAGATACGACGCCCTATGTACTCATATTATATTATGCACAGATGACACAGTGTGTTGGTGAGGGTGTGAAAGTCTGATATCTGTATGTAAATGTACATGTTCTGTGTGCCTGGTTTCCTATGAATCCTCACTGGTGCTTGCATTCAGCTGTATTGAAGGGAAAAGTGGAAATTTTGTAGTATGTGACATTGTCCGTTGGCAAGATTCAGACCTCAGGAAAATGTCAAATTCTGACCTGTAAGAAATACCCAATTCTGGCCTGTGAGAAAATACTGTTCCTAAGACGGCATGCGAGAGATGCTCCTCTGTTAGACTGAAGTTGTCTTATGTACGTACTTACGTATATACAGTTTTATCATACCAAATAAGTGCTGCCCTGTTAACATTTGCGAATGTTTCGAAAAATGGATTTCACTTGTTTTTTTTGTTTGGTGGTGTTCACGCAACGTGCCCTGGGCAGACAGTGATGTTGGTACATGTACATACTAACAGTCCTACAAACTGTTCACCCGCATGCATTCTTGTAGTGTTAAACTGAATTTCAGGTACATATGTACGTACATACATACATACGGTACATACATACATACTGTACATACATACATACATACACGTGCATACATATGTACGTATGTACGTATGTACTTACGTAAGTATGTACATATGTATGTTGCACATTTGAGCTAGTGTCGTGGTAATGTTTGAGATGTGTGCTAACTGCTATTTTTTCATCTTTGCAGACTCAAAGACTGACATGGAGTTCACAGCAAGTGTGTGTGTGTGTGTGTGTGTGTGTGTGTGTGTGTGTGTGTAGTGTTAGAAATAAGGAATAGATAGTGTGTGGATAAATGTCCTAGCACTGTCATTTTGGATCAGACAAATTCAATTTGCTCGGACAATTTAAGGAAAAGTGCATGTGCTACGGTACACACGCCTATATGCAGAGTTGCATCACTTTTACAGTACTGATAGCTAGTACAGCTGTTAGGTATTTTGAACATACTAAGATCACTGTCTGCACACATTTGTTTAGTTAGTGCTCAGGCTGACAGCCAAATGTCTGACCCAACCTTTTTTGGGTCAGACAAAATGCCAAAATGGCCGGACAATGTCTGAATGCTGACCATTACTTCCAACATTGTGTGTTTGTGTGTGTGTGTGTGTGTGTGTGTGTGTGTTAATTTCTTTCAATGGTATCAGTGCATTACATACGTACATATGCACATATGCAGTACATGCATATGTACATAATATATGGCTTTTACTGTATGTATGTACATACACATAGGCGTACATGTGTGTATGTACGTACTTGCAGTTGTGTATTGTAACATGAAGTAGAAAGCATGTGTGCATACCCACCCATACGTAGTGACGGAAGGTCAATGGAAGGTTTGTGTGATGTTGGGTTTGTTTCATTCCATTTCATTCCCAGTTTCACTGTTTGTCACATGCTAGTGGTACGCATGTGTGGACACACACACACACACACACACACACACACACACACACACACGCACGCACATACATACACACACATTTTGTGTTTTGTATTTCTTTCTTTTCAGTTTTTGAGTAGACATCGTCAGAAGAATTCTGAAATGCACAAACTGTTTAAAGAACTGCCAGAATCAGAGAAGTTGCTCGACGGTGAGAGGAGTGCGTGTATTGCTGTGTGTTGGTACACTAGCTGGCACTGTACATGTGCTTTTGATGTGTGTGCATTCACACACACACACACACATATGTATGTATGTATGTATGTATGTAAAGAGTACTTAACGTTTATACATAAAAAGTGTACATTTGTACGTATGTTACATGTAAATTATTTCTGGACACTCCTGTCCATGAATTGGGAGTTCGGCAGTAGCAAGTACATATGTATGCCTATACGTATGTTTGTACGTATATACGTACATCTCCACCACAGCAACAACTAAAGTCCCTGTTTCGAATTGTCCTGGTGTTCCAACTTACCCCGATATCCCTATTCGTTACAAAATTTGTTTTGTTTTTCTGTAGACTACTCCTGTGCCCTGCAGAGGGAGATTTTAGCTCAAGGAAGGATGTACCTCACTCAGAGCTATCTCTGTTTCTATGCCAACATTTTCACTTGGGAGACATTGGTGAGGTTGGGGATGGTGGGACAGTGGTGAGGTTGGGCGTAGTGTGACAGTGGTGAGGTTGGGGATGGTGTGACAGTGGTGAGGTTGGGGATGGTGTGATAGTGGTTAGGTTGTGGGTGAGGTGATTTTAGTGAGGTCAGAGGTGCAGTGACATTGGTGAGGTTGGAAATGAGGAGGGGCATTGATGAAATTGTAGATGGTGTGATAGGGGTGAGGTTGGGGATGGGGTGACATTGGTGAAATTTGGAATGGTGTGCAATGATACAGTTGGAATTGTGGTGCCAGTGGTAAGTTTGGGGATTGTGGTGACATTGGTGAGGTTGGGGATTGTGGTGACATTGGTGAGGTTGGGGATTGTGGTGACATTGGTGAGGTTGGGGATTGTGGTGACATTGGTGACATTGGGGATTGTGGTGACATTAGTAAACTTAGTTGGGGATTGTGGTGACAGTGGTGAGATTGGGGATTGTGGTGACTGTGATGAGGTTGGGAAATGTGGTGACATTGGTGAGGTTGGGGATTATGGTGACAGTGGTAACATTGGGAACTGGTAGCATCGGTGAGATAGTCAATGTCATGCATCCATCCATTAGAATATGCACTTTGTCCCTTTATTCCGAGGGGGCATGGGGGAGGAGGGAGCGAGATGCCATCAAGATAGCTCAAGGCAGCACTGCATTCTGTTGCGGCACACCCAGACAGGATGGACATGACTAATTTATTTTTTTCACGTGACAGTAAACTCCATATTTATAATTAACATAATACAATAAACAATGGAATATAAGACAGCATGAGAAATTATGATTGTATGTTTTGTGAGGCCAGTGTGCAGTAAATTTTTAAAACAGTAGATGAAACAGTAAACAATGAAACAATGAAACAGTATACATGACTAGTGCCCGTGGCACTGTACGTATGTACTGTATGTGTATGTATGTATGTATGTACTGTATGCATGTACTTTGTACACATGTTATCTCAAGTATGTCTTATCTCCACGTGCAGAGATATAGGGCATTTGTGAAATATTTTTACCAATTACAACTGGTGTGTGTGTATTTTTGGTACTTTCCCCGCATTCATAGCTCATCATACCACTGACTAAGATTCAGTCGATGACAAAAGAAAGGACGGCATATGTGTTTCCAAATGCCATTCAAGTGAGCTCGAGCTCAGACAAGTACACCTTTTCCTCATTCATCCAACGAGACACCTCCTATCAAGTACTGTTCAGACTGTGGCAGAACGCTCTACTCAACTTTGTGAGTTTGACTGTCTGTCTCTGTTTGTTTGTGTGTGTATGTGTGCTGTTATTTTCTTCAGTCCTTGAGAAGTTTGTTCAAGTGTCAGTTTCTGTTTGTTAAGTGCAATCTGAAACAATTTGTAGTACATTAGGACCACTTTGTCGATTTGGGAAGAAGACTTTACTGTTTTCTTCGGTCCTTCAGACATTTGCTCACAATGCCAGTTTCTACTTGTGAAGTAGAATCTGAAGCAATTTGTAGTGTAGAGAAACCTCCCTAATCCAACCTCAATGGGGCTTGAAAAAGATGTCAGATTGGGAGTTGTCAGATTACAGAGTGACTATTAGCATACTTTAATATGGTGACTGTACCTCATAAGATGGTTGGGTCAGAGAGGATGTTGGATTATAGAGGTGTTGGATTACAGAGGTTTCACTGCACACTGGAGCCTCATTCAGAAGTGCACATTTATATGTACTCTGTACAAACTAGTTTCCCAGCCCTGTTTGATTTTAGTCTCGTGTAGCCAGACCTCTTTCCCCTCCATCTTTACGGGAGAAGCTTTCTCGGCGTGTGTGTGCGTGTGTGTGTGTGAGAGAGAAAGGATCTGGCTAAGCGAGACTAATTTGGTTTGCTGTAGTACTGTACATGTATTACTATGGTGGAACCTCTGAATAAAGGACACTTTGGGGACTACATGAATTCAGCTGATTTGTTCATTATAGAGAGGTTTTCCTCTTTGGGAGGTTCAAAATGTAATGTAGGAATTATACTGGGACTGTAAGTGATGTCCTTTGTAGAGAGGTTTGTTATACGTACTGAGTCCTTTATTGGGAGAGTCCACTATCTGAGGTTCCCACTGCACATCCTGATAGCAAGAACTTCTGATAACAAGAACTTCTGATAGCAAGAACTTCTGATAATGAGAACTTCTGATAACAAGAACTTCTGATAACAAGAACTTCTGATAACAAGAACTTCTGATAACAAGAACTTCTGAAAACAAGAACTTCTGATAGTGAGAACTTCTGATAACAAGAACTTCTGATGATGAGAACTTCTGATAATGAGAGCTAATTTTGTGGGTCCCCTAAAGTTTGTCTTATCTACGTAGCTTCCACTGTACATTAGAACCTCTTATAGTGACCCCTCTGAAGTAAGGACACTTACAGTATGTCTACAGTGACACCTCTAATAGAGTACACTCCAAAATAGAAGCAACCTCTCTACAAAGGACACAGCTTGAGTGTGCCAAATGTATTCTCTCTATGGTTTCGATACATTTTGAACCTCCCAAAGGGGACAACCACCTTACAAAGGACTAAAAAGGTTGCCCAAAAGTGGCTCTTGTCTACAGTGGAACCCCTCTAATCCTGCCCCCTGAATTGGGGACACCCCTCTAATGTGGACACAAACCACTGGAACCACATATTCCACTATAATAAGCCACAGTACATCTCCAACCCCCGAAATGAGGACACCTTGATAATCAGGACAGTGCTTTCAGGTCCCAAGGTGTCCGGATTAGGGGGGTTTCACTGTATCATGCACTGTGGGTACATACATACGTAC
>CAUJGJ010000313.1:8884978-8887478 GCA_963170055.1 Halisarca cf. caerulea | reverse complement strand
CACTTGTGTACGTATGTACTAGTGAGTGTGTGTGTTTGTGTTATGCATACAGTATGTATGTTGTCACTTAGTCCACCTCCCCTATCAGGTCTTCAACGTCAATGTGGAGGTAATGTTTCAGATGCTGTTCACAGACTCAGAGTTTATGAGAGAGTTTCTAAAGAGCCGCAATGTGTCGAGTGAGCCTATTCTGTTTTGGCTGTTTTTAAGGGATTTAGCTGTCCTCAGATAAAGGCACATTACTAAGCAAAATCCTATAGCATGTGAATGTATGTACATATGTACGTAGATACATGCATGTTTGTGTTTTCTGTTACAGATATTGAATTTGGTCAGTGGCAAGATCTGGCGGAGGGGACCAGAGTTCGGGACATTTCGTACACTCTGAACCTCAACTACTCCTTTGGACCCAAGTACTCACCCACCACCGAGAGACAGGTAAAGAGAAGGAGGAGGGATATGGGAGGAAAGAGGGGAAGAAGAGGAGCAGGGAGGAGGAGGGGGATGAGCAGGGGGGAGGAGGGGAGGAGGAGGAGAAGGAGAGGAGGAGGAGGAGGGATGTGGAGAGGGGTACAGGGAGGGGGGGGGGGAGGGAAAGAGGGGAAGAGAGTTGAGGAGGGAGAGGGGAGGAGACAAAGGTGAGGGAAGGGAGTTGAGGAGGGAGAGGGTAGGGGGAGAGAAGGAGGAGAGGAGAAAGGGAGAGGTTCTAGGAAAGGGAGGAAGAGGGAAACCAATGTACGTAAGTGGGAGTAAAAGGGTAGCTGAGGGGTATATTCCCTTATGCCCAAACTGTGCATAATACGTATCTCCTCCTTTCTTGAGGTGATTTGCATACTTGCAGTGAGACCTCTCTTATCCGCACCTCAGATATCCAGTTCCCTCACCATTCGCAGTAGATTTCATTGGAACAAATCTGCAATAATCCTACTGTACACTATACTACTGCTCCCTCATTTGTCCAGTTCCCTCACTTTATCTGCCATTTCATCCTGAATGGATGTGTGTGGATAAGTGAGGTCTGACTGTACTCTGTTTTGGTTTGAATATGCATATCATGTATTGATTTGCAGGTGTATTCCAAACTCGGCCAACCTGGCTTGAGACATATAGTGGAATTGGAGGTGTGTTCTTTTCTGTTGTGTTCATTGGTCTATGGTCACATGCGTGTCACACACATGTCATATGACACAGGTAAACAACAGTAACATTCCACATGGTGACAAGTTCTATACGAAAGTGAAAGTGTGTATAACCAGAGTCACCCACAACAGTTCACGATTGAGGTGTGTGTGTGTGTGTGTGTGTGTGTGTGTGTGTGTGTGTGTGTGTGTGTGTGTGTGTGCGTGTGTATGTGTGTGTGTGTGTGTGTGAGTGTGTGTGTGTGTGTGTGTGTGTGTGTGTGTACGTGTATGTGTGCGTGTGTGCGCGTGTGTGTGCATGTATGCATGCATATGAGTGTCGGATTAGAAAATTTTCACTCTACTGTATGTACATACACATACGTATGCACGTACGTACAGTATGTCATGTTCTACGTACATATGTACTGTACGTAGATGTAGATATCTGTACATGCGTACATATGCATTGTCGTCCCAGTGTGAATTCGGCTGTGCGTTTTGCTTCATTATTGTAGAGTGACTTCCAACATTGCGTTCCGCAAGAGTTGCTGGTCTGTCGTGAAAAGTGAGTCTGCGTTTGTCCAAACCAGCGCACATGTACGCACTGTACGAACCAATTCGTACGTACACACTCTTCCATTGATGTCAATTCCCTGTAATACTGTATGTGTGTGTGTATGTATCTTTATGTACATACATTGAAGTTGACTCTTTGACACGGGTGGAGTTTCACAAACGGAGATTTGTGAATTTGTTCTCATCTGTACTTCTACCGACGGAGCTGGCTATGTATGTGATGTGTGCACGTATGGTGACCTGAAATACAAGCATTTGCAAATCAGATTTTTTGCAAATGCCTAATTGTTTGCATAATTTATAGAATGTTAAACTTTTGAATGTACAGTAAAACCTCTGTAGTAAGGGCACCTTTGGGACACCAGTAAGCTGTCCTGCATATGGAGGTGTCCTTATTACAGAAGATTCAACTGTATACATGTCAATGTGAGGGATGTCAAATGGGGCAGAGCAGGGGTGTCCTGTTGAAGGAGGTGGCTGCATTTCGGAGGTACCCTTTAATAGAGGTTTCACTGTTATAGATAGATAAATAGAATTCCGGTGCTCGCAGCGAAGACCAGGGCCAACCACTAAAGCCCAATACAGCACCATATACTGTAACTCTCTCATTTACTGTGTTACACTTCTATCTCTAGCTCTCATTGAGCGAAATGCTGGTGATGGGATAAGGAACCACTATTCTAAACTAGGTAGGAACACTTTTACGGCATATGCATAAACCCCACCTACACGCTATGTATGCAAATCATGCAGGTTGTACGAGGGTGAGATGAGATCGTACGATCTCATATGCTACACATATA
>CAUJGJ010000313.1:8877478-8879978 GCA_963170055.1 Halisarca cf. caerulea | reverse complement strand
CGGTCCAACAGCGGCTACCACCTTGAGCATGGTACACACACACACACACACACACACACACACACACACACACACACACACACACACACACACACACACACACACACACACACACACACACACACACACACACACACACACACACACACCTGCTCATTCTTCTCCACAGTTATCAGAACTAGGACTGGAGTCCTCTGTCCTCCCTGTCACATCATCCCACCCAGCTGCAAAGAGGCGTTTCATATACCTGAACAACAGTGGATTAGTTCTCCTACCGCACAATCTGTCCTGGTTGTTCAGAACCAAAGTGCCCTTCAGTGGACCTCTGCTTGGTGTGTTGCTGAAGGAGCCCTTTCGACCACGAGGTGGGGAGACTGGGGATGAGAGCATTGGAGACTTTGTGCTGAGGAGGCTTGGAAAAGATGTATGTATGTATGAATGTGATGTTGTGTGTGTGTGTGTGTGTGTGTGTGTGTGTGTGTGTGTGTTTGTGTGTGTCTGTGTGTGTGTATCTGTATGTGTGTGTGTATCTGTGTGTGTGTGTGTGTGTGTGTGTGTGTGTGTGTGTGTGTGTGTGTACGTGTGTGTGTGTGTGTGTGTGTGTGTGTGTGTGTGTGTGTGTGTGTACGTGTGTGTGTGTGTGTGTGTGTGTGTGTGTGTGTGTGGTGTTGTGTGTATTGTATATAATATATAATATATAACATTATACACAGTAAATTTGTATGTATTGTATGCAAATAGTACATTGTGTATTTTATAGTACAGTGTATTTTATATACACAGGTGGCAGACTACCTGATAAACCCCATGTGTAGGGGAATATATGGTGGAAGCTCGGCTGAGCTCAGCATTAAGTCCTGCTTTCCCCAACTCTTTGAATATGAGAAGAATCACGGGTCAATTTTGAGGGGCATGCTGCTGGGAAAGAAAGGTGGGTGAGGAAGTAGCTGTGTTTGTGTGTACTCCCGTGGGGTGTGTGTATCCCATTCACCAATATCCCAACTATCCCCACTATCCCCATAATCCCCATCATCACCATGCACCACCCATCCGCACTATTCCCACTATATCCACTATCTTCACTATCCTCCCATCTCCACTATCCTGACCATCCCCACCATCACCACCATCACCACCATCCCCACTATCCCCACCATCCCCACTATCCTCCTGCAGGTAATGTTAGCATTGAAGAGAGTGAACTTCGTGAAAAGGCTCTAAAGGAGAAGTGGTCCATATATTCCTTCAGACGTGGTCTACAGGAGCTCCCGTCGGCTCTACATGACAGCTCACTCAAAGCAGGGGCTGACCTGAGACCAGAGGTGGCTTGTACTAGCTTGGGGTTCACCAACTCCGGACAAGCACAGGTGGACAATTGTTAATGTTACAATGTTACCTCACCTGTATAATTCAGTATATTGTGTATATGTATGACTGTTTGTTTTAATGTGTCTTGTATGTAGGTCATGTGACATGCATGTGATAATGCAACTCCCCTTCTCCGGTGCTGTATACTTCAGGTGACAACCAGTAGTGGAGAGGTCATCACTGCGGACCACGTCATCAGCAGCCTTCCTTCACAAAGTATGTGACTGCTTGTTTGTGGTATGTACGTATGTCTATAAGTGTGTGCCATTGATGTTTGTAATTCTATTAGTACAGTGAGATATCTCTAATCCGACACCTCTCAAACTGACAACCTCTCTAACCGGCATCATGCAAATATTAGCACATGGATGCACATTTTCCATACAGAATCACCTCTCTAACTTACATGGCAACCTTCTAATCTGACTTCATTTTCAAGTCCCACTGGGTGTTGGATTAGAGAGGTTTCATTGTGCGTACATTAGTATACACGATTTATATTGCTTATGAAGTATCTACGTATATACATGCTGCTGTTCCATGCCATTTTCTTCCCATTTCTAAGTAGTGCTTCAGGGTTCAGGTAAGATGTGCTGAGCAGCCATGTTTTGACCATTGAGCAAGAACCCAATCTAAACTTTCTTCTTTTCCCACATTCTTCCGTTATCAGAACTACATATTGGCAGGGTACACTTTTGGGCAGTAAAACTGTATTCCTTAGTATCTATTTTTATGGTCAATTTTCTTTGAATTAGTGAGTATAAATGAATGCAGATTATTAAATGAACTTGTTATACAGTGGAACCTGTCTATTGCGGTCACCATTGAGGCGAAATTTTTTGGCTGTTATAGACAGGTGGCTGCTTTAATGAGGTAGAATACCATACATTACTGCTGATTCGGAGAAGAATTAGTGGCTGGTATAGACAGGTGGCTGCATTACACAGTGACCACAATAGACAGGTTCCACTGTATATCTGTAGGTCTATCACGGCTTCTTCCTGCTAACCTGCCAACGTTGAGGGATGAGTTGGCCTCCATTCCAAGTGTTCACGTTGCTGTCATGAATGTGGAGTACTGCGGAAAGGACATTCTGCCACCGCAGTTTGCACAGGTGTGTGTGTGTGTGTGT
>CAUJGJ010000313.1:8867478-8869978 GCA_963170055.1 Halisarca cf. caerulea | reverse complement strand
AAGCGCTATCTGTCACATGACTGTTCTAAACAATCGATGACGTCATAGGCGAATTCCCTTGGGAGGTGTCTGTAGCCCTTTGAACGGTTACACCGGTCGAGACAATGAGATTTATCTGGAGCTGATTCAAGAACGACTGCTGGCAGATATGATTTCCTTACAGCTCTCGTTAAGGATATGCTCAATTGTGAGTTCCTGTGTACGCGGCGTGTTTGTGCACTTGCTGTGTGCGCGTATTTGTCAAAATTCCGCACGCCCTCGCGTGCTTCTAACGTAGGCAGTGCTCTTTTGTCTATTCTGTCCGTACTCTGAAGAGAAATCTTTGCTATGTATCTATCTTCCCTCCGTTTAGGCGTCTCTGGTGAACTGCGGGTTAGCAGCTGTAGGCTGGTTGGTTTACGTCATTTCGCTTGGCGCCAAGTAAGTGCTTTGTTTTCTACAACCATACCTTTCAACTGTCCACTTTTGTTGACATCTGGTGATTTGAATATTACCAGCACACACATCTATATTGGCGCAAAAGTTCGCGCATGCAATTAAGAAGGCCTGTACTACTTGTACACACACACACACACACACACACATACACACACACACACACACACACACACTATAGTGTTCAAAGTATGCTCTTTCTATTGCACACACACACACACACACACACACACACACACACACACACACACACACACACACACATATGCTATGGTGTTCAAAGTATGCTCTTTCTGTTGCAAATAAAGTAAATTATTGTATTTCTCTTACAGAATTGTATCATGCTCCTGTAAATACCCCCTCGCACAATCAGCATCCCACGCAAACACACTTTACACTGTCAATGATGCGTGATACAAAGTTATGATGTCACTTCTCTCCTTTCACGCACACATAGCTCTCTTCTCTAGTGGTCTATTGCTGTAATTTCCCCTCTGAATTTGTGTTTCATATCCTTACAATTGAACATTCACTGCTTTTTTCTTCAATTTCAATCCTGCACTCATTGTATGTGCATGATGTGACATTGGATTCGAGTCGTTTATTGTGGGTTCTTTCTTTTGTTTTTTGTTTGGCACTCCTGTATGTTTTCTCGTGTTTGTGAGGACTTTATTGTAGTCACAGGTGTCATAGTCTAACTAGCTAGTCCGTCTCCCACGGGTGTCCGATGGTGGCCCATAAGTCGCTTGCAAAGATGAGCTAGCTTATTAGACTACAGTTTATGGCTCCCCGGGGACCAAAGGATGCATTGTGTAGCATACTGATACATATGACTTTTAGCATAGTATTGCACGTAAATTGCCCATTCTGCCATTTTGATTTTGTGTCATCTCTGTGTATGGAGTACTGCCATACTCTCTAGTACATGCCATTGTGTTATAGTATAGCATAACATGTTGTCATGGTAGCAGCTCACCTGTACAGTTATTTTGTCCTATATAATTCGTGTGTGTCTAACATACTGTGTGTGTCTAACATACTGTGTGTGTCTAGCATACTGCGATTGTATGCTCAGAATCTAATGATTTAGGGTGAATACACACCGAGCTCTCAGTAATCCTCCTTCAGAAGTGCCTGAAATGGAAGACACTCAAACAGAACCCAAACAAAACCGATCTTCTCCACCTCAAGAAGGGAGTTTAACAATGTAGTCAAGGAACATTTCTGTGGGCAAACGTTCTGTTGATTTCCTTCAGAAACTCAATTTTCAGCATTCAAATTACTTTGTTAGTTCCTGGAAGTTAAGAACACTTGCCCAAAGTCCACGAATGGATGTTATAATGGTTAAGACCTACGTACATACCAGCATAGGCACATAGTCTGTGTGTCCTGGGGCACTTCTCAGACCCTCTGAAGTTGGCTTTTTACATAATTATTCTGCAATGCAGCCCAAGTGCCTATGACTTCATTGTCATTATGATTTAATTAGAGTAATGATTATGCATGGATCATATATAGTACCCCTAATAACTGTATTCATTGAGTGGGTTTTCCACACAAACACACTATAAATTATTTACACTAATGCAGGAACTGACCTTGACATGTTCAGGTGTGTGTGTGTTTGGGCATGCTCACATGTTGGGTATGTGTTCTGGCAGCTCACATTTTGGGGGGGGAGGGGGTGTCTAGCATGCTCACATGTTTGGGGGGGGGAGTGGGGGAGGGGTGTCTAACATGCTCACATGTTGGGGGGGAGTGGGGGAGGGGTGTCTAACATGCTCACATGTTGGGGGGGGGGGAGGGGGGGAGGGGGTGTCTAGCATGCTCACATGTTGGGGGGAGGGGGGGAGGGGGTGTCTAGCATGCTCACATGTTGGGGGGAGGGGGGGAGGGGGTGTCTAACATGCTCAGATATGTTGGGGGGGGAGGGGGTGTCTAACATGCTCAGATATGTTGGGGGGGGAGGGGGTGTCTAACATGCTCACATGTTGGGGGGAGGGGGGGAGGGGGTGTCTAACATGCTCAGATATGTTGGGGGGAGGGGGTGTCTAGCATGCTCAGA
>CAUJGJ010000313.1:8857478-8862478 GCA_963170055.1 Halisarca cf. caerulea | reverse complement strand
ACTTGGCAAGTGAGAACATGAGACTTGTGTGAGGTTATGACTGAGTATAAGTGAAGATGATTATGTATTCTAAGAGTACAAGATTAGAGCCTACTTACGTACTAGTGATAATTAAGTGAGTCAACTATCATTATGCCCTGCATGACAGCGCAGGCAAGGAGTCAGATAAAATGGCGCATATGCAGTGTATGTTAAAGGGATGAAACAAGAACAAGACAACCATAGCCAACATTGCCAGTGACATTACAATAAAACGAGTACAAAG
Source organism: Halisarca cf. caerulea (assembly GCA_963170055.1). Classification (NCBI taxonomy): domain Eukaryota; kingdom Metazoa; phylum Porifera; class Demospongiae; order Chondrillida; family Halisarcidae; genus Halisarca; species Halisarca cf. caerulea. Next base: position 8,862,213 of record CAUJGJ010000313.1, on the reverse strand, counting down.
TTCGAGTTCGAAGTGAATTCCAACGATCTGAGACACGTACCATGGTAGGATCGAGAGGTTTGGGTCTGGCCACGTTAGACTATGCTAGGGTCCCGAAATCTCTCCAAAATGTCCGCGTACTGCTCCTAATCCCTTTCCAGTCCAGGCCTTCGGAGACTTTGGTAGTTTTATACTTCAGCGTCACGTTCAGAAGTAGTTTTGCTTCGTCGTCAGTCCAGACCACACTCAGTCGCCATCTTTATCGATTCAGAACGTTTCCATATAAACACGACGATAACGAATCGGTTTCCGGAACACTCGTAACGGGTATTTCTAAAAACGTTTTCATGTAAACGCAGCCTAAATCACCACGTGCTCTCGTCAGGATTCTTTAGGGTGAAGCAGGATCGCGATCGCCTAGGTGAAATCTTTCGAACCCCCTTCCTTAGCCGGATGGCTGCTTTGGTAAGCGACACTGCATCGGGTAAAGCGGGGGTAATTGGTGTTTTTTGTTTGTGATAGACTCTAGTACGTAGTTTGCAACGTTTGGCCTAGTCTCGAAACCAGACCCTACGCCGGGGCGGGTATGACGTCACATCGCGAAGAGGGTCTGGTTTCGAGACTACGTTTGGCCATAGACTTAATTGTAAGTCTATGCCTATGGTTTGGCAATCCAATCAATTTTGACTCACTGCTAAGTTTGTTTTAGACTCGTAATCGCGAATGTACATGTCCGCATGTGACAATGGCGTGCAATAGTATGCATGTGACTCATACTGAGGCAACTGCTGTAACTCCTACATGCAGGTCTTTGATAAGTTAAACCTCGTTATTGCCTTGGGCTGTACATGTCCATGTCGATAATGAAGGCTTTCATTTTCATTTTACAGGAACTGACTCCTAAGGAATTTGAACAAGCATGTTTCGAGATAATTAGTAGGCAGCGTAAATTCGAGAGGCTACTTAATCAAGGGTGCTGTATTACGTGTGAGGATGTGGTTCACACACCCATTGCTGATTGCACCTGTGAGGATGAGTGTAAGTGTAGATGTTCTTGCAAACGTGATTGCAAATGCAAGCAGAGGATTTGTCCCGACATCTACGGGATGTACAATGGTATGACAGTTGTTGCTGATTGCAAACGTTACAGAGTTGCAAAAAATTATAAGGAAGATGTAGAGCAGATTATTAACTACAAAGAATGTGTTGGAGCTTACATTGGCATTATAATAACAATCAGGGAAAATAAAAAATATGAAATCTTGAATAAAAAGAATGAGGAACTCCTACTTAGTGAAGGTTGCTGTCTTATATCAGTAGGGGAAGGCGATGACCAGCAGTGGAAAGACAGGTTGTCCAGAGAGTTTAAGAAATGTTTTGAGAAAAAATAGGCAATTTAATATTAGTATAATTAGTATATTTTGAATTCACTATATACTTGAAGCAATTAACCAAAGAGTTTATTTGAACTTTGTGTACTATTATCAATAATGTTATAATAATTCTTTAAAACAACATTACAGTAACCACTGAATATATTTTTGCATGAAATTATTGTGACAGTGTGTTGTGTGTGTTGGATAGAGATTAATATATGCTGATACCATTCATCTAGTTAGTCAAATTGTAGCAGTATACCGTATGCGCTCAAATTTCCGTGGGATGAAACTTTCGTGGTTTTCGCGGATTGGAAGCCATGAGCGAATATTTTAAGCCCTCGAAAATTTAGGTCGAGCTCTTGTGCAATGATCAAGATGGCTGTCAAAAGAACAGGGGATTCGTGAAAATAAAAACCGCGAAAATATTGAAAATTGGCCATCCTCAAAAGTTTCATCCCGCAAAAATTTGAGTGCTTACGGTACTCCGTATAATATATTATATACAGTGGAATCTCTTATAATATACTCCCTTAATAGCGGAAACCTTTCTATACCAGACTGCTTAAAATTTGTAGGTTCAGATAGATTCTTATACATATAAAATAACCTCTATAAATAGTGGAAACCTCTATACAACAAACTGATATTCAGATCCCAAAGTGTCCATTATAGAGGGGTTCCACTGTATTGGCCTTGTATGAAAACAACTTGAGTTTGTACTGCATACATACATATACACAGGTGCATATATAGCACATAAAAGGTTTTGACTTGAATTGTTAGCTGTTGCTTTTAACACAAGGAAGAATGCAGCAGTTTTCCAGATGTTCAACAAACAATTGTACATTACGGTTGCATGGTCAAGCATGTGTGTGTGTGTGTGTGTGTGTGTGTGTGTGAGTGTGTGTGTGTGTGTGTGTGTGTGTGTGAGTGTGTGTGTGTGTGCATGTGTGTGTGCATGCATGTGTGTATAGCTGGTGCACTCATTTATCTGCTAACCTCATTACATATGCACCGGCTGGGGAACAGGAAAGGGAAACGTTTCCCTTTAATTCCTGCCCATGGTGCTTGCATATGAACATGGGTCGCAGCTAGCTGAACTAGAGGAGTACATGCTATTTTGGTGTAAAAACGTTAAGTCCTAATTTATGGTGGCCATTTTGTTTCGGTGGCATCCCTACATGATACCCTGGAGTATGTACGTAATATGCCAGGAGTTGTATAAGTACATATGCATGCAGGGAAACCTGTTTTGAAGACCACTTGTGTAGAAAGGCTACCTAGCTGTTGATATAGTGATCACTGTAGACTGCTCCATGGTCCAATTCAGTAATACTAATATAAGTACCTCTGTATAAGGGCCACCTGTCTGTAAAGACCACCATCATTTGGTCCCTTGAGTGGTTGTTATAGACAGGTTTTACTGTATAGAACCAAGTGACTGTACATATATGAGGGAACTGTATATAGCACCAGCTGTACAGAAGCATAAAGTGCAGTGTTATAATCAATAATTTGTATTAACAGGCTCCAATAATTATTGCTAAGACCCTGATAAACTGTCTGAAGTGAAATAATCTAATTGCATACCTTGTCAAACCACAAAATGCCCCCAATTCTGCCATAACATACCTGCGTACTGTACAGTATGGACACTAATTTTCTCAAGGCTTTATTTTGGAAATACAAAGCATGCATGCTCATTTGTAAATTTTGTAAAATTTTTAAATTTCACAAAATTAATGTGCAGACATTTATGAAATTCCATTGCAAATATTTGGTTAGATACATCATTTACTTATTATTATATATATATATATATATGAGTATTGTTTTTGTACTGTATATGAGGTATATATACATATAATATAATATAGGGAGAATGTAAGGAGTATAATATATATATTAAAGGCCAGGAGTATACCATACTGTCCGAAACTTTCGTGGGATTATATGTTAGGAAACTTTGCAGTTTAAGATGGGTTTGGATTCATGAAATTTAATTTGCGAATTTTGACTTGGCTGGCTACACACATTCGCGCATACACGAACAGTCATCTTTCAAGTGATTTGTGAAATTTACATCTGACAAAAATTCCGGGCAGTATGGCTGTATATGGCAGGTGAGTATATCTAGTATTATATGAACCCAGTTTGGCGGACTTGAAGGCACCATAGTACTGCAACGTATACAGTGCAAGTTAAACGATAGTAATTTGTATTTTGTGTAAATTCCACTTGCTAATTATATATATGTACATGCACACTGTATGCAATTATTGGCATCTGTACTTGCAGGCAAAATGTATACAGTATGACATTAAGATATCAGAAACTGTAAATTATTCTTTTATTTTTACTCTTATACGAAATTTTAGTGGATTTATAACATTAATGATGTCAATACAGCAGTATATTATGAAAATTTATAACATTGCTGTGAGGTTATATATAATTATATGAAACTATTAACTATAGCGTATGTTGGTATAATAATTATTCGCTTACAACACTGCTGCTCTTATGTTTCCCTTGAAACTGGTATGCAAGTAGGAAGAAGATCTCAGCCACTCCCTGTGTACATGGGAGAAGAGGGAGAATGAGTTATTGTACATTGTGTTTTGCATATAATTAAATGTATTTAAACATTGAAGCATGTATTATTCATGTCAACTTACATGCATGCACACACATGCCCGGACACATGCACACACACACACACACACACACACACACACACATGCATACGCATGCGTGCGTACACACACACACACACACACACACACACGTACAAATACACACAAATACACCCACCCCCACACCCACCCCCCCCACACACACAAATACACAAACACACACACACACACCAATACACACAGGCACAGGCACACACACACACACACACACACACACACACACACACACACACACACACACACACACACACACAAATACACAAACACACACACACATGCATGCACACAAGTACACACAAATATGCACAATATGCGCATATATACGTATGCACCGAAAACACATGATACTACATATAACGCATGGTCACATAAACAGGTGCATGTATATGGCAGCACAGCGATGTGTACCCATGCATGCAACCTCCAGCTCTGTACATGTATTGCAACATACAGTACTTCCTGTGTATTGCGTCGATCACTCGATTACTCACCAGGGAAATTATCTCGAGGAATGCACCAGAGAAGAGGGCGTTGTTGTCGGCAGAGCTCAGAGATGTTGCAATAGTGAGTGCTGAAACATGGAGAACAGTTCCCAGGAAAGCCACAAGGAACACAAACAAAATTATGACCTTTCATCAAGATAAGGTTTCAATGCCTCATATTACGAAGTAGAACTTGCTT
>CAUJGJ010000313.1:8852478-8854978 GCA_963170055.1 Halisarca cf. caerulea | reverse complement strand
ATTTGTCCATTCTTCACGTACTGTGTCCTTCTTGGCAAGTTGCTGATGTTGTGACTCTTTGAGGAACTGAACAGGTAAAACAAGGTTCGATCACTTTTGACGAGAAACTCTTTTTCTTTTAGTGTTTAGGTGACTGCTAGTGAGGAGCACGAAATATTAGATCATCTCAACGGAATTTTCTATCAGATCCAGCAACTTTGCACTTGCCAGATGAAAGTGATACTAGTTGGCCGATGTGGCAATACCCTGGTACTTGGGTGTGTAGCGTACGTACCGTAGCATTGTCGTATAGTTTAAACTTTGCCTTTGAAGTATTGTGGTCTTACCTTAGATGTATCTGTGTGTGTTCTACCTCTTATCCGCATAACTTGAATCCGAGCTCAGATATATTCACCCACCTATATATTCACCCACCTATATAATATACACCATAGGGTACCCTTGAAGGATATTTTGATGGTCTCCTTGTTTGATTGCATGTGGGTATGTGTGGATGCATATATAACAGATCTAGAGCGAAACCTCTCTAGTCGCACACTCAGTGGGACTTGAAAAAGTACCAGATTGAGAGGTTGTCGGATTAATTAAAGAGTGACTATTAGCGTCTTCAAAATATGGTGACTGTACCTCATTAGACAGTTGGATTAGAGAATGTCGGATTTCAGTTCAGATTACATGCAGAGGTTTCCCAGCATGTACACGCTCATGATCATGGGTGAGTGGCACTTTACATCCCCATACGTATGTATGTGTGTATACAAGACATGCGGTTTTCACATGACATTGTACTTGTATGTGCCTATATTTGTGCAAGTGTGCAATGAAACGTACCTGTCTATAAAGACCACTCGCAGGACAGACAGCAATGTCCTCTTTGGAGGAGTGGTCCTTCACTCACTGTTGTAGTGATTTCTTGATGCACTGCATGCAGGATTTCAATGTGTGGCAATGCATGCATATGTTGGGCGTCCGTATACAGCGGAACCCCTCTAATCCGGACACCCTGGGACCTAAAAGCACTGTCCTGATTATTGAGATGTCCTCGTTCCAAGGGTTAGAGATGTACTTTGGCTTATTATAGTGGAATATTTGGTTCCAGTGGTATGTGTCCACATTAGAGGGTTGTCCCCAATTCAGGGGTCTGGATTAGAGGGGTGTCTGCAATTCAGGGTCTGGATTATAGAGGGGTGTCTGCAATTCAGGGGTCTGGATTGAAGGGATGTCTGCAATTCAGGGGTCTGGATTAGAGGGGCGTCTGCAATTCAGGGGTCTGGATTAGTGGGGTGTCTGCAATTCAGGGGGCTGGATTAGAGGGGTGTCTGCAATTCAGGGATCTGGATTAGAGGTGTGTCGGCAATTCAGGGTCTGAATTAGAGGGGTGTCTGCAATTCAGGGGTCTGGATTAGAGGGGTGTCTGCAACTCAGGGGGCTGGATTAGAGGGGTGTCTGCAATTCAGGGGTCTGGATTAGAGGGGTGTCTGCAATTCAGGGGTCTGGATTAGAGGGGTGTCTGCAATTCAGGGGTCTGGATTAGAGGGGTGTCTGCAATTCAGGGGTCTGGATTAGAGGGGTGTCTGCAATTCAGGGGTCTGGATTAGAGGGGTTCCTCTGTAGTGAGATTTTACCATATGTACATATTTGCATATGTGCTGCCAATCAATATATTATATCCACCACATATCTGGAAATATTGGCGTTCATTAAATTTGGTGATTTGTGCAAGATCAGGCTGTAATTAAATATTGGGGGAAATTAAATTTGGCGGCTGCACAACAAGGACAAAGCATAGTAAGTGGGTCTATGCAAATTTGGTGATATAAATTTGGCAATTTAATTTGATCCTGACCGCCAATCTGCCAAATTATGTCGCCAATATTTCCGGATATAAGGTATAGCTAGGTTTTTAGCCACAAAATGATATATTGTATTCTCTCTAAAAATTTGGCATTCTAATTTTTGGTGTGGAGGAGAAATTTTTCATGACATTGTATATAATGCGTAAACTGTACCGTGTGCCATTCATTGTAGTTATACCAATTATACATTTACGACTACAGCTCCGTGACAACACTTCTTATTGCAACATTTAATTTGACATTTGTTCGAATATCTGAGGTAATATGCTATATAATTCAACTGCACCTCATATAAAATGTGTATTATATATTCCATGATAATATAATTACATACCGTAAAAATATTATTATAACTTTGTGCATGTTCTATGTATTCAAATATGGGCAATGCCAGAATGGTGCGCAGGTTGGCATGGAATTTAGACTAAATTTAAATGGTGGATTTATTGATAAATTGAATTTGTGTGAAACAAATGTTGTATTTAGTGAGGCAGATATGTTTTTCTTAGTCATCCTCCTCCACGGCTTCCTCTTCACCCTCCCCCTCTCCCTCCCCACCATCACCATCCCCACCCTCCTCGTCTGCTTCACTACCAGGAGGAGTCCCGGAGGCCCGTCCTTTCTCCTGCTCAACCTCCTCCATT
>CAUJGJ010000313.1:8837478-8847478 GCA_963170055.1 Halisarca cf. caerulea | reverse complement strand
GTATTTGCTGAGCAGGATAGAATAATATAATATATAGCATATGAAACAGTGCCTGAGTGGTGCACGTGGTATCCTGTGCAAATAGCACGATAACATAAGGGCTCTGCTGTCACTACCACCACACTAAACATAATGTCACACCATCTATTGTGTAGTCATGCTTGTCTGCCTTCCTATAGTCAATTTTTCTCCTTCCTTTACGCCACAAGGGCAGACATTTTCATCACATGAGCTTTACAGTCCACAGGTCAGTGACAGCCTTTGGTGGTTAGCCGGGATGAAGTTCTCTAGACTGGGTCTACATTCTGTTTGCTTTGAGCAAACTAAAAGTGTCTGAGATTCTTCGATCACGATCCCGTCAAACTGCTGGATCTACGCTGCTGGGAACCCACGTGACTATACACGTGACTAAAGTGCCTCGTGGCAACCGGTAATTTCAATCATGGCTGAAGGCGGCGATCCTGGACCATTAGTAAGCTGCTACGTGTCACGGAGACACTGCAAGCCAATTGCAAATTAAAATTTATTGTTTCATTTTTCATGTAGGGCCTTAGTCCCAAGGGGTTTGAAGGTGCTGTAGTCAAGAAACTACATAGAATGCACGGATTCGAACTACTGAAAGAGCCGGGTACCTGTATCAGTTGTGATAAGGTGAACCAGAATGCTTGCTGCTGTGAAAGAATTTGCCCAGACATATATGGTAAATACAATCGGAAAAAGTTTGTTGCAGATTGTAAAAAGTACGCCCCTACAACTCCGATCTCTGAAGAACAGTTGGACCAAATTACCAACTACAGGAAAGGTACACGCTCATCTATAGGAATCATTATAGCCATTCATGACGAATCTTGTAGTGAAGACATGCATAAAGCACTAAGACAAAATCAGTGCTATTTTATTGCTGTGGGGGATGATGGAAATTGGGAGACTTCCCTAGCCAGCAAATTCAAGGCTTGTTTTCCAAAACCTAAGTAAGACAAGTTGCATTGCAAAGTATAGTGATCGCATTTGTAATGGGTTTAGTTTTGGTTTTGTAGGGATTCGAAGTAATTTTATATGTCAGATCGACTTCATGTTTTTGCTTTCAAACCCTATCATAGCTTGTTTTGTAGTAGTAGTAGTGAACATGCACTAGTTATTATTAATTATTTAATTTAATAATAATGTTATGATTAAGCTGATATTGCCGAAGAATTCACTTTCTGCAGGTATGGAGTATATGATCCTGCATGATCGAAGGGTGACATTTTGCAAATGTATATGCTTATATAAACAGGATATATTTTTCACACGTGAACATTTCATGCATGCATGTGTCCAAATATTTGATATTAAGATTTATTGATCTCTTACATTAAATAACTTCCATAAACAAAGATTAATGTGTACATACTAGTAACAGGTGAATCATGACATGAGTGGAGTATTTTATTGCATGACGGTGAAATTACATAAGCGTACAGTGAGACCTCACTCATCCGCACCTCAGATATCCAGTTCCCTCACCTTCCGCAGTAGTTTTTACTGGAACAAATCTGCAATAATCCTACTGTACACTATACTACTGCTCCCTCATTTCTCCAGTTCCCTCACTTTATCTGCCATTTCATCCATAACAGATGTGTGCGGATAAGTGAGGTCTCACTGTATATTCCTGGATAAACTGATGGGTACAAAGGATATGGTATGTTATATGCATTGAAAATGTGAGAGAATGTTAAGATTCCCACCTCCCACCCATACACCCCTAACTTTTGCAATATAGTGTGATTAGAAACATTGCGCCTTAACAAACCGTCAATAAATTGTTCCCCCAGTGGGCATTGATTTATAGTCGATGTCTCCGGAATACCGCATATGTATTCCATAACTGCATCCTAAGACATGGCGTCTTTTCCATACGAAGACAATTCATGCGGCGCTCTTCTCAGGTGGAGTGGATAACCTTCTGTCCACCGCACCATGACACTCCTCATTAGGCGCCTCGCAAGTGTTACACTTTTCAGGTCGATCGTACTCGCATGAGCCGTGGGAAAAGTTTGCAAACAGACAAATTCAGCTTTACTGAATAATAGAGTCACAGATTACATAATTATCACCAGATTTATATAATGATCATAATAATGATGCATTCCTTAATTTGAATTTCTTGACAGTACAGCATGCTCAGCATATAGCAGTGCCGTGCAGCGTACATGGAGACAGCACCAAGCTGAGCAAGAGACCATGCATATGATGCACCAACACATTAGACCACGCAAAATTTCATGACATTGAAAATGCACACGTGTGTGCATGTGGTTCTAGCTATTGACTTCATAATACATATTGTGCTTCTGAATCATGTAAAGCATAATATGTTTACTTACTAACTTATACATTAATTAAAAATATATATGTGACCATTATAACAATGCATAAAAGCATACATTTCATATCTATTAATTTTAAGACTTTAATGGACAATGTGGAAATTCTACAAAATCTGATTCGGAATCTGTAATAACTATTATGGCAAGAAACATGTAGTTATGTGCATGTGGATGGTCACAGAATCATCACAAAGCTAGCTTGGAAGTTGTTTCCATGAGAACGTACAGACACACCCCACTTGAATGGGGGGTCTTCTTGTTGGTCCGTGAAAGAATCCCCTGAAGTCCAGGCCCCTTGATCAGGGATGTAGAGGAGTGAAACCTAAGCCCATATTATGCAAAACAGACCTTCGAATCTGATTGCAGTTCACTGCATGCAGGGTTATATCAGGCCCGTAGCAGAAGTTTGTCAGGGGGGTTCTTTTCCCTGATACATGCATGTGGACATGTACATATACATATAAGTTGTTTCAAATTGAAAGTATACAGTACAACCATCGCTGTAGCTTATTAGTGTTTTTAGATAGAGGATTGTGCTTATCAGATATTATATAGGTTACAGACACAGAATAGAGGTACTTCTCTGCCAAAAATCTCTATAAGTTTCCAAGGAAAGGGATCGAGATTCTTCCGAACTCCCCCTGCCTACAGGCCTGAGTATTATATACACGTATAAGGTTATTCCCCTTCAGCCAAGGCTGGGTCTATGCATGCGCATATACACTGCAATATATTGCACATTTGTATGGTATGCAAAATTAACATTAATTCTATTCACCCAAAAACATAATGGAAACATAATGGAACAAATCACATATTGGTACACGTATAATATGTACATTTAATAGCATTTCAAAAATATACTAGAAGTTCAGCAATGTCAATAATATTGTAACAAGTAATATATTCATTTCCATGTGGTTGTTTAATTAGAAGCATCGCAAAGCTTGAAAACTGTTTCCATGAGAATGGACACGCCCCACTTGAACCCGCTGACGGGAATCCTCTCGTTGGTCCCATGAAAGAGTCCCCCGAAGTCCAGACCCTCGGGGATGTACACAGGAGTAAATCCCAAACAGACCGGTTTTCCGGGCATGTTAATGTATATTGAGTGGTCAGTGTGACCCGGAATGAGGGCAGGAAACACAGGGGTACCATTGTCAAGAGTAGACACAACATCAGCAATGACCCTGAATACATCCTCAACTGCTGGGTCCTTTGGATCCTGCTCATACCCCGGTTTGAAGGAAAGAACCTGCATGTCAAGCTCAGGAATGCAGCCCTCCTCTTCTGGTTCGAATCTTTCCGGTCCAATGACAGCCTTGATTTCATCAGTGAGTACATCTGGGGTAACCCCTGGGAGGACCCTGCAGTTGATCACAACGCTGGAACTGGTCGGGATCTGATTGGTCCAGTATCCCCCATTAATGATGACCGGGTTGGCGACATTGAAGAGGAGAGGGGCAAGAGTGTTGTACTGTTTCTCAGGAAGCATGTTCAGCACGTATGAGTGCCAGCTTGGAGACAACACCAAGCTGAACAAATACCTTTTATACCACGGCAAGAAGGAAGCAATTGCTTCAAAACTGACCCTTGCGGCATTGCTCACACGATGGGGCAGGCGAATTGTTGCCAACTTGTGGGCAACCTCCCCAATGACAGCGATAGGATTGTGCTTGGAGAACAGTGAGCTGTGCCCCCCAAGGCCATGGGAAGTGATACAAATATCTCCAATTCCCTTCTCTGCAATCATAACTGGGACACCTTTAAATCCATCGAAAAACATGGTAAAACCCCCTACTTCTGTGAGAATGATATCACTTTTGATCAAATCGAGATGTTTCTCCACTAGGTAGCGTGCTCCGTATATGGATTCTGGTCTCTCCTCGTCAGAGACAGCGGCAAATATGAGGTCGCGGGACAACTTAATCCCAGAACGAGCCACAAAGAGCAAAATGGCAGCAGACATGGCAGCCATATTTTTCATATCCACTGCTCCGCGTCCGTACAGACACCCATCCTCCTCATCAATGTGGCCACTGAAAGGGCTGTGTTTCCAACCAGATTCCTTCCAGTCTTCCTTCGGTGCCTTCACTGTGTCCAGGTGAGCGCTGAGCATGAGTGGGCCCTTTCCCGAAGAGCCGTCCCCTCTTATCCGGGCCACAATGTTCCCTCTACCGGGCTTGGGTTCAAGTACCTTAAAGATAGAAAGATGGAGAGATACACGGTTAAAGTTTATACAGTGAATCACTGTTAATAGCATTCAAAGGAATGCAGTATTGTGGACAAAGGATATATACTCATTGTATATGAAGCATTTCATTTCAGATAATGGAATATTTCGGAAAAAAGGAATACTTTCCCGGTCCGAGGGGTATGCTATTAAGAGTGTTGTACTACACCAGGTATGGAATTGGTAGGTAAGGATCAGACATACAAGTATGGACTTCATTGGCAGTAAGACCGCCATTTTAATAGACTGGTTAATATGTTTAAATGCGTCACAGAGGAAAAAAGATGTTCCTCCACAATTTTAATGCAACAGAAAGTACTAGTTACAAGCTACATGCAAGCTACATGCGTATACGAGTCTTTCTCAAAAGATTGCGGGCGAAGGTGAACCGCACAGATTAAGGTGAGTGCCCTAATTCTGAACACTGTAGTCTCCTAGTCGACACAAAAGGATCTAGGTTTCATTCTTCAGTAGCTGTTATGTCCTGTATTACTAAGAAATGCCAGGCTTAAATGTCTCCAACTTTATTTCCTGAGCTCAAGAAAAGGCGGTATTCAGAAATAGGGACTGTTCAGAATTTGGGCACTCTACCTTACAGATGCCATGGGACAAGCACATACTCTTTTCTGTAATGAAACGCATAGTATTCAGGTATGTTAAAAGGTTTTACCTCGGTGCACTCTATTCCTTCGGAGTCGAATAGTTTCTTTAGGTAAAGGGCTGCTTCCGACTCGTTGCCTCCGTCTTCTCCGTAATTCTGCGTGTCGATCCTGATCAAATCTTGCAATATCTTAACTGATTCATCTTGCAGTCTGTTCCAAGATGCCAGCAGATCGTCATTTACCAATGTCGGAATGGGCGTTGGAGGGCATCGAGCATCAACTGTACCGCAGACGGCCATTTTAGGACAGAGAGCCGTAAACGATGACGCAAGGGGGATTTTTTGGCGCCAACTCCACTCGCCTCTTGCTGAGCTCGTCGATGAATTTGCTTACCAAAAATTCCCAGAATTGCTGTGTCAGTATGATCTTGCAACTTAGCTACACCGGCATGTATTTATAGTCCACTTAGACCTTACTCTGCATCATTCCAGGGACGAAGACTCTTACTAGTAGCGCGAGGTGAGGCGTTTGCACAAACTCTGAATGTGACTGATTCGTATTGTTACTTTAGACTTAATAATAACATAGATATCTATGATAATAATAAGGTAAAGGGGGGTAATTTGGGACAGCGGGTAATTCGGAACAGTCAGGCAGTGTTAACCACAAGCTACATCCCTCAGTTATTTCTCATCTGTATTGTCTCCACGATTAGGGGAGTTTGGTAGTAGCAAGGCTTGCTGGGCAACTTAACCACAACAAAAGTTACAGGACCTGTTCCAAATTACCATCGTGTCCTAAATTACCCCCCTTTACCTTATATACTCGAGTAGTATAGTCTTAGAGATTCTGTGATTATAGTAAATTATAGCATAGACACACTAAACTACGTAGCGTAGTTTAGAGGGTCTATGATTATAGTACCCGGCCCCTGTACTTGTGTTAACCAGGTTTGTTTTCCCCAACCATTTTTTGCATGCAGAAATGGCGTCCAAAAGATCGTCACGTCCAAAAGTGTTTGAAAAAGTAGTCACAAAAGAGCTTGAAGATGTAAGGGGGGTTCAAATTTTATCTCAGGGACTTTGCTATAAGTGCAACAAGAACAAAGGTAGCTGCCGCTGCAGATCAAAGTACTGTCCAGACATTGTTGGTATTTACCGCAAGAGAAAAATTAACATAAAGTTTGTAGCTGACTGTAAGCTCTATGATGATGATACTTATCTGGATGAAGAAAACTGTGACAAAATTATTAGAGATAGAGATCAAGCTAAAGCTTCAGTTGGAATGCTATTTGTAAGTCGTGGGAAAGTATCTGTCAAAATGAGGAAGAAACTTGCCAAGAGTAACATTCATCTGATTGAAGTAAAATATGGAACACGAAACTGGAAAGAGAAACTTGTTGGTGGATTCAAGGAATGCTTCTAGGCCATTAATTTTGAAGTAACACATTTAATTTAGATTTTCCACCAGTTTATAGGCAAAGCAAAATTAACTTAATTTATACATTTTATATATTATATTTTAATAATGTGCAGTGTAGTGTTTTCATATTATTTCCGATTTCTACTTAAACATGTAATGCATGTAACATGTCATGACATGTGTCGCTGACAATTACAGTAGTGTACATGATTATCACATGAACAGGTCATTTTAAATGTTGAAAAGAAAGTGTTACAATAATTGCTCATTACATTGTGGTTGTTCATGGTCGTCGACCGGTGACCGTCGTCATTCTTCTTGTGAAAATATAGCTGCATGGAGTTCACAGATAGATTATTTGTAGGCGCAGTAGGTAATGCTATATTCAAGTATACCAGGAACAATCTTTATGACACACATGCATGCAAGCATAATAATAATACATTCAGATACATTTTGTACATACTGCAATGTTCTCCCCAGGTATATATCTTAAGGCATGTTGATTCAACATGCTTCCTTTCTAAAGTTTAATACTGTTTGCAGGAAAACAAGCATGCATCATAGATTGTTGAAAATCTATGTTTAGTACAAATCATGCTAGTACCCAAAACTGAAGCTACAAGCAATTTATGATGCATTGTATGTACACATATGTATATGATGATGTACATATGCATGTATGTATGTACATATTCAACACACCTAAAATTATTTCTGCGGAGAACACGGTACTGCATGCATGCACACACAAATCCAAAACATGCATCTTCTGGGTGCCACATACAGTAGCCTCTGGCTATAGATTCCCCAGGTTAATAAGACTACCGTATACCCTATACCCTTGATACCCTATGTATTATATATTAAATAATGTAAAATGAGAATGCACAAAGAAAACAAAATGGCCGATGTAGAAATTGATCCCTTGAGTAAAGGCCAGGAAGGTCATACATATCCAAAATTACAGTGGAACCCCTCTAATCCAGGCCCCTGAATTGGGGACACCCCTCTAATGTGGACACATACCACTGGAACCAAATATTCCACTATAATAAGCTGCAGTACGTCTTCAACCCCTGAAATGAGGACACCTTGATAATCAGGACAGTGCTTTCAGGTCCCAAGGTGTCCGGATTAGGGGGGTTCCACTGTAACATTGTGCCTATATATCAGACAAAATTCACAATCAACTTACAGTCTGCCCTGTGAACTACATGAGGAGTACTGAATACTAGTTTGTACTGCCTTCTTATGTCCTTGATCTCCTCGTGCAAGTGTGCAATGGTAGATAGTACTTCACGATAAACTGTGCACTGCATGTTGTAAAGTTTACATCGAGCATAAGAAGACAGAGAACTGATCACAAGAGATGAATCATGTCTGTGTGTGTGTGTGTGTGTGTGTGTGTGTGTGTGTGTGTGTGTGTGTGTGTGTGTGTGCGAGTGTATGTATGTGTGTGCTTGTGTGTGTGTGTGTGTGTGTGTGTGTGTGTGTGTGTGTGTGTGTGTGTGTGTGTGTGTGTGTGTGTGTGTGCGCGCGCGCGCGCGCGCGTTTGTGCATGTGCGTGTGCATATGTGTGCGTGTGTATGTGCATGTGAGCACACGGACATTAGTAACATTTGTTTATGTGCGTATATATCTTCTATGCTCACTTGCTCATCAGTGATTTTTTCCTTAGGACCCTTTTTGGTCTTGGGGCATCTCTCATTATGTATTGTACTTTGAGTGGGTGGTAGGCTAAAGATGCCCATGCCATCCTCACTGCCTTCTCCATCATCCATTTTGTCTAAATCCTGCTCTGTCAACATACCGGGTATCTTTGATAGATTAATGGCTTGTGTCCTTGTTGCCAATAAACGAGAGGAGAGGGGAACTTTCACAGTTTTAGTTTTCTTTGGAACAGTTTTCTTACCCCTTCTTCCTGCCTTCATACTACAAGACAAAAGAGAAGGTTTCTCTTGCAAACTGTGGTGTCCACAAACACCAGTATTAGTATTAGTATTGTGGACTTGTTCCTGCTCGCTATGTCTTGCCAGTTCAAAGGTAATGGTCTCTTTTCGGTTGGTCCGCACTGCGGTCGGTCGGGAGGTACTGATGTTGCAAATGTCAAGTACGTTGCTGTTGGATTGCGCTTCCTCAGTCGATAGAGGTACGTCCTGTAAACACAAAAACAAAGGTACATTGCAGAAATTCTCCAATATTCTTTAAGATTGGAAAACGTTCACTAAATTCGGAATAAGTGCAGTAGAGTGTATGACGCTACCTCGCGTTCTTGAATTTTGGCGCTACAAACTTTCACTTGGGAAGATTCTTCATTTTGACTACTTCTGTAGGGAGGAGTAAAGCTGGTAGCATTAGTCCCTCGGTTCTGGCCGCCGGATCCTCTTCTCCGTTGTTGAGCCATTGTTCCAGGCTAGCAACGCTGCAAAAAGAAGCGCGCTAAACACCCGCCATATTTGCACAGTACGAGCACGTGACCACTTTCCTGTATGCCAAGACTTGATGACTGCTCGAGTAGCATGCAGTAAACTAACGCAGTCACTCTGTATATTATATCGTTTATATATATGCTAAACTGCATGGCATTGTACTATAATCCCCCCACTCGAGCTCACCTGTCACTCTCATCTAGTTTTACACATTCTTTTTAAGATATCTTCCATTGTGTTTTCTCCACATGCTGTAAGATATCATATTGGTTTACTAATGAGCATTTCTCCCCTATATTATAATATTTAATAAACAGTTGCAATATCAAGAAGATGAAATAGTGAAAGTTGTCATTGTGAAATTATATATAGAGTGTAATGGTATATACAATAGTAACTGAGGAATTCGAACAAATTCAAAAGTGTGTGTGTGTGTGTCTGTGTGTGTGTGTGTGTGTGTGTGTGTGTGTGTGTGTGTGTGTGTGTGTGTGCGTGCGTGCGTGTGTCACTGTGTAAGTGTGAATGGAGTAAATCTAAACGTTCGTTTACACTAGTTTATATTAATTACTCCTAGAGTAAACCTTTGGAGTAAACTAGTGTGCACTACAAGTAAAACAGTGATTTACCAGTAGTTTGCACACTGTAAAACGTACAGCCCCATCTTTGCAGTGATAGTACTCTTGAATTCAGTATAATATTGTATAAATTAAGGTTAACGTTAGTGCTCTGAGTATACATATATATATATATATATATATATATATATATATATAATATATATATATATATATATATATATATATATATATATATATATATATATATGTATATATATGTATATATATATGTATGTATGTATGTATGTATGTATGTAATCCATATGCATGCTCATGCACCTATATTCATGCAGTTTAAATTGAAACTGGATATACATAATTG
>CAUJGJ010000313.1:8809978-8834978 GCA_963170055.1 Halisarca cf. caerulea | reverse complement strand
TAGCTTGTGTATACAATACTGACAAACCCCTCTATTCCGGACACCATGGGACTGGAAAGGACAATCCTGACTATTGAGATGTCCTCTTTTCATGGGTTGAAGCTGCTCTTTATCAAAGTATAGTGAAGAATTTGGTTGCAGGTTTTTCAGTACATAAGTGTCCAGTGACACGTGTCCATAATAGAGGGTGTCTGCAATTCAGGGGTCTGGATTGGAGGAATTTGCACTGTACAAGACGTATATTCAGCTGTGGTTGGATCAGTGAAACCTCTCTAATCCCCCTCTATAATTCACCAAATCCGCTAATTAGCAGTTTTTGCAGATTAGAAAGAACAAGTAATTCGGGTAAAAAAAACGTAGGGCTGCCGCCCCTCGACCCAAATTACTTGTGAATATGTTATAACGGATTATCTCTGCAACAAAGGTATCAGGTTTACGAAGGGGATTCATCCTTCAGCTTCGTAATTTTAAAACCGAGGCTGAAACTCTGCCAAAATGCAGTGAATATTATATTCTTCAAAACTGCAACAAAGGTGAAAATTACAAAGCTGAAGGATAAAACCTGAGATAAAACCTGAGATGAACCGTTGCTTGTTTTAAGTCTTCTTTCCTTTCAGCAGCCATTTTTATTTGCCTACTTCCTGTTGCATATACAGTGGAACCTGTCTATTGTGGTCACCATTGGGGTGAAATTTTTTGGCTGTTATAGACAGGTGGCTGTTTTAATGAGGTAGAATACCATACATTACTGCTGATTTGGAGAAGAATTAGTGGCTGGTATAGACAGGTGGCTGCATTACACAGTGACCACGATAGACAGGTTCCACTGTATATGTATATTTAAACATGAAAATCACCAAAGATTCACAAAAGTTTCCCCCACAAAAATGCAAGTGTATGTATTTAGTAGTCTAACACTACAACTGTAATAGTATAGTATGGTATTGATGTACCAACAGTATAGTATTGTATTGTACCATGCAACAGTATAATATTGTATTGATGTACAATATAATTACTGAGCCATTTAGCAAGGTTGATTACTTCTGGCACCAGTGGGAGCCCAATCGAGGTTCAATTCTACCTTTTGGCCCAGAATGGATATTTTTAACTCAAATTTCGATCAGCTCTATTTCGAGACTAAAGAACACATCTATAGCGAACATCTACTTGGATACGCTTCCACTACAAGATAAGACTTGAACCGTTTCGATCAAATAACAAATAGTTCAGCAAATCGTGAAAGAATTATCAATTCTTGACTTACTTAACAGTCTTGTTGTTCCATTTGAAGCTCAATATATAATGTTACAAGGTTTAATAATAAATATCTTGAATTACTATCTACCAATTCTTAAAATTTGACAAAGAAGAGACAGGATTTCTGATTTTAGTAATCGGGCCACAAAATATGTCAACCATGATGTTGGCCATTTGCAATTTAACATCCAAGTTCCTAGACCCACAAGTTAACACTAATTTTTGGTCTGGGAATTATTGAAGTGAGGTCTGACTCACCCACATCCCCAATCCCAATTCCATTTCTATGTTAACTTCCTTTTAGCTGGTGAGATTCTGAAATTTGTTCACAACTAGTATTGTGTTGATGTACCAACACTGGCTCCACAGTACATAAATGTGGTATTAATAATATAGAGTGTCAATAATGCTCCAACGCAGTCCAAAACTTTTGTATCAGTTGAAATCATACTATGGTGCCTGCTTCCTCAACTCAATTGCATTTACAGTGACCAATCTACAATAAGGACACCATTGGGACACAGTAAGCTATCCCGTATACTGAGATTCCTTGTTTCAGTGGATTCTAATGTACACATGTCAATATGAGGGATTCAAATGGGACAGAGCAATGCTACACAATGTCCTGTTGAAAAGGAGGGTAGCTGGATTCGGTTGAAAGTGTACTTCATTAGAGGTTTCACTCTACCCATACAATGTGTACTGCTCATTGCAGCAGTTACTTCGGCAACACAGCATTTTGCTGGGTGGACCTTACACACACAATAGTACCCATGCTATTGTATGTGTGCATGTACGCATGTATTATTCCATCACAAAGACAGTTACAGCTACGGTGTGATAATCCAAATCATTGGTTTTTAGCTGATCACAGAGCTATGACTATATCGTCAATCTTGTCATCCAGCCACTCAGAGGTCTATATGATAATCACACACATGAAGATATTGGTATCAACAAGAAAAGTGCATAATATACGTATGTACATAACCACAAAGGTGATCAAGATTTTGTGGTGAACTTCCTGCACAACATACATACTTCAAAGCGTTGAAGAAATCCAAAAATGCACCAAGAGTTGCTGTACTCAAGCACTGATCCAGAGGAGTTCTTGGGTAGTAGTTGAGGAAGCTAAGACACATTTCATCAGTAGTAGCCAGACCACCCTACAAGGAATACATGCAAGGAAGTGTGTGTGTGTGTGTGTGTGTGTGTGTGTGTGTGTGTGTGTGTGTGTGTGTGTGTGTGTATGTGTGTGTGTGTGTGCTTGTGTGTGTGTGTGTGTGTGTGTGTGTGTGTGTGTGTGTGTGTGTGTGTGTGTGTGTGTGTGTGTGTGTGTGTGTGTGTGTGTGTGTGTGTGTGTGTGCACGTACATGTGTAC
The DNA here is from genome assembly GCA_963170055.1 of Halisarca cf. caerulea. Taxonomy (NCBI): domain Eukaryota; kingdom Metazoa; phylum Porifera; class Demospongiae; order Chondrillida; family Halisarcidae; genus Halisarca; species Halisarca cf. caerulea. Next base: position 8,832,337 of record CAUJGJ010000313.1, on the reverse strand, counting down.
ATGTGTGGTTATCTGTGTGTACCAGAATAATAATAATAATAAAAATAAGTAAGTTGAATGGAGAACACATTAAATGCACGTGGGTGACATGACCACATATGCATGCAGTATGAGAAAACTCACCACTAATGTTTCAGTCTTATTAATGGTCTGGTAAACGCACTCAAGAATCAGAGCATCCCCCTGGGGTATAGGCATGAATTGAAAATTAGTAATGACTATAATATTAATGGTGTATAAAACCATTGAAAATGGTAAAAGGATGTAGGATTGACACGGGACCATGCAAAAAGGTTCTACGAGAAAGCATCGATCCTCCAAAAACACTTGGAACAAGGGTAAGTTGTAAAACAGGCACAGGGTAAGACGGGCATAGGGCTAGACGAGAATAGGGCTATATATACATGAGGCTAGACGGGTACAGGGCTATACAGAACTTAGTTGGACTGAGCGCACACTGTACAAGTCCTACATCCCCTAGTATGTACATACGTATATGTGCAGGATGTAGGAACTTGCAGTGATATAATATATTATCTATCCACAAATCTCCGATGACCGAGACTGAGGGTCACACCAGGCGGATATGCCTAATATATGACCTGCGCAAAGTATAGGATTGCTATATATAATCGTCGGTATAATATGTATAATATAAAATACATACATCTTTGAGATGACTGTTGACGACAATAGCATTACACGTCTTTTAACTTCATCACTCCTGTTAATTCCATCATAGACATCATTGCAGATGCCCCTTTGGCTTGAGGCATATCTATCCATAATCTTTCCCGAATGCGGCGTTCAGGTCGTATATATGTGCAATACACCGGGTGGCCATGGTTTGTGTATAAAATACTTATTATAGATATACATGCAGTGAAACTTCTCCAATCTAAGCATCTGCCTGCTGTGACACTGTCTACTGTCTAAACCAACCATCCCATCTAGTCCCAACGGTTGCACACATGCTGGAATGGACCTGCCCATTTCGACCACCTCTCTTATCTGGCCAAATTCTCGCAGTCCATGGAGGCATCGCTAGTTTTTACTGGTTCAAGTTTCCATAATGTGCTAAAAAGCTGTGTATGGATTTTACTCACAGGCATGATTTTCCTTGGACCAATGGATCGGATATCTTGGAAATTGAAATCATATCCGAGGTCTTGATCGAGCACTGGCATTATCTCCTGCCCGCCACGATAGTGCCGAAGGGTCAAAGCCACACCTACAGTGATGACACCGAATGTAACAACAATATCTGTGAACAGCTTGCTATCTTCTTAAGAAATAATAATATAATATTATTACTATTATAATAGTGCACCATTCTGAGAGACCACCCTTGAGAAAAAACACTACTAGCGAGACATACGTATGTATTGGTTTTGCTTGTCACAAATGCATAATAACTTGCCAATTCCCCCTTGGCAGAGACCGACCCCTTTCAAATGAATTCCTTTACAGCTTGGTCTATGTAAGGGTACATCTTAAACTGTAAGGAACTATTTACTGGTCCTATACCTTAAACCTGTACATTGCTGATGTTGGTTTGTTGGTCAGGCATATCAGCATTACAGCAGGATTCAATACCATCTAAGTATACCTTAAGGCTACAAATGTTAGTGGGTATATACTAATTTTAGCATTTTTTGGTGACCAATATGTAGCAGGTACTAATTTTAGCAATTTACTAGCATTTTCGAACCAAGTCTGTAATTAGCAATTTCAGAAATACAGTTGACATATGCTACCTTTACCAATGATTGATTGATTGATTGATTATTCTTATTTAGACTGGGGACCCACTTAGCCCAATGGCTACTTTTCAGGGGACCCAGTGAATAATTACAAGTAACAAACAACTAGCAAACAAGTACATAATCATTATAAGGACAACTGTCAAATCACACAGTGTTGATCAGTTTGGTAGCTGCAGAGGACAATCTTCATTCTTCTGAGTTCTCTTGGTGGTGGTTGGGGGGTGCAGAGAAAAAGGGCGAAAGACACCATCAATGGGAATGGACCTAGATCCATCTCATAGCCCAGTTCTGTAGTTACATCATTGGTCGACTAAGCTACCTACCACCCCCCCCCCCAATGATACATTTAATATATCACAGCACAAAGAAACCAATTCTTTCCTAAATCACCATTTCTAATATGTACACAGTACTATACTGTTGCAATCCAAAGCTGCTGAAACAAAACACTAAGATCACAAAACCTGTAGATACTGGTAGACAAATCGATCATATCGGTGTACAGCTTGAAGAAACTGTGAACACTTTTGGGAGAATTTAAATCGGAACTGATTAAAACAAATATATGTTACAATCCAATAAATCTTTAGATGTATTGATTTACTGGTTGCTGTTAATTTCGCTGACTTTGGGGTAGATTTTTACTTCCATTTCAAGCCACCATTTTCTCCCGTGCCATGGACAGCACATCAATACAAATTGTGCAAGACAAAATATTAGTGGGTACATTTATTGGTGGGTATACTTTTTAGCAGGCACTTAAGTTAGCAAATTTAAGGCTCCTCGCAAATTTTGCCAAAGTTAGTACAGTGAAATCTCTTTAAACCCAACATTCTGTAATCCAAAACCCTCTCTAAACCGAATGTGTTTTCAAGACCTGCTCTCTATATTTGCTGTACATATAAAATTACATCTCTAATCCGAAAACCTCTCTAAACTGAACCTTTTCTTTGGTCCCAAGGGTGTTCGGTTTAGAGAAGTTACACTGTACCTGCTAACATTTGTAGCCTTAAAGTATACAGATAACCATTTGTACAACATACGTATACAAAACACTTCCATTCTCACCTGCCAAGTGAGTGTGAAGAGTATTTCCAAAAACTGTTATTCCTTCACATGGAAGATTCTATAAAAATGGATCATGTTGAAATACTAACACATACATTTAATACACATAATAAAGTCTTTTTCATAGCAGTTAAGACAAAGTTGCGAGGGCTGTATGGCATATAAAATGCCAAATCCCGAGGGTGTGAAGTGCCCGAGGGAGAGTGCGTATTATATACCAACAGCCTGAGTGTTTATGTTTTAATCATTATAGCATCCGTTTGTGGACTTTGGGCAAGTGTTATTGACTTCAAGGAATTAGATGAAGCAATAATATTGAGTTTCTGAAAGGAATCAGCAGAGGAATCCCTAAAGAAGACTCTTTTGGTTACAATGCTGAGTTCACTTCTTGTGATGGGGAAGATGGGCTTCGTTTGGGTTCTATCTACAGCATTAATACTTCTTCGGAAAACAGACAGATATTTTCATGAAATCACAGATTTCCACGTCTAAACTCATGTTGAGTTAGATGCCTATGGTTTATATAATAATAGCATCCATTACCATGGTAACGGTACAATTATACAGCAATTCTGTAATGTATAAAACATTGGTGTCCAACTCGCCGTGAGTTTATACTTGGAAACTTGTTTTTTTCACGCAAATACCTCTCTGCAATGTTCCTTGAAGACCTTTCTGAAGAAACACACTACCAATCAAACCCAAAAGAAGCCAATCTTTGCCACTGCGAGAAGTGAACTTAGCATTGTAGCTGAGAAAGTCTTCTGTGGGGATGTTAACCGCTGATTCCCTTTGGAAACTTGATATTTAGCGTTCAAATTGCTTTGTCGAATCCCTGAACATCAAGAACACTTGCCCAAAGTCCATGAAATATGCTGTACATCATTGTTTAGTATGTGCGACACAATAGCATGCATCCAATTTACAGGCTGTATATAGCTAGCAGTTTCAGGCACAGGCCACACACAATGGATATACTTTGTGGAAAATACACTACCAGTATACACGCCACAAGTAACTGTTCGTATTGCTACAAACTGTAAAGAATTTACTTACGGCGGCAGTGCAGGTCTCGTTGCAGACACCAAAGATGGAGAAGGAGGTGGATCGCGGAGGTACAACCATGTCCTCAGTGACTTGGTGACCGACCTCTAGAACACCGGCATCGAATGTTCTCTGTTGATCCACATATCGCAGTTGCATGCCGGAATAGTCCATCACATCTGTACAAAATAAGTACCAGAAGTAGTCATTGTTCAATGCAAATAAGAGGAATGGTGATGTACCTGAAATCTTTGTATGTGAAACTTTAACTACCCTTACAATTTGCATCCATCTGGTAACCCCGTTTGCATGCATGCACACGCATGCATGCATTGACATGTACACACATGCACACACTCACATATGCAGGCAAGTTTATACGCATGCACAGACACATGTGCACACACACAAACTACATATATCGCTTTATGGATGGGTCACTGACATGGCGCTGTTCAGTACATATCAAACATTCACAAGTGTGTCCGCGTATGCATCAGGTTTGTCATTAGGTTGTCGCATACTTACATGTGAGCACATTACCCTGTACATGTTGAGGCTGGTGTGATACATTGTCATATAACATGTGTAAGGCGGGGTACATCCTCTATTCATGTAAGTTTAGTACTGTTAAGCACATACCATATACGCTCAAATTTTTGTGCGATTAAACTTTAGCAGTTTTCGGAAGCCAAGCATGAAAATTTAGGTCAAACTCTGTGCAATGATTAAGATGGCCAACAAAAGAACAGGAGTCATTGAGAAGCACTGCAACACCTTAACTATTTTCTCTAAGCCCTTTCATCTGCAAACAAACGCAGTTTATGTTAATAAAAGGCTGAATGAAGGGAAGATTAAAGGGAGACCTGCAAAAATAAAACTGTGAAAATTGTGAACTTAGGCCATCTGTGAAAGATTCACTCTAACTAAAATTTGAACGCATACAGTATACAATATCCCATCTTGTGTCACAGTGCAAACAACTCACTGGAGACCATGGATGGATTGTTGTAGTGAGTTTCAATGACGAAGTATTCAGCAGCACCAGGACCTCCAAATGAGAAGCTGACATTGTCAGGGAACTGGTAGGCCTGCATGGGAATCAGCACATACAATGATCACTGTACACTAGTACAAAACATTAACAGTGATATGCTTATCGTAGCACGTAAGCACATCATAATGTGGAAACTTGTTATAAAGTAATCTCTTACGGTGAATTTCGATCTGAATATATAGTGAATGAATTCACGTGGACTTGGCCATGTTCTACTATGAAGGTGTAATTGGTTAAAGTGAATTTCTGGTGCAGTGGAGAATTTTTAGGGTCCTCTGGGATTTCACGGGCTCGTTCTCCATCACCATTTCCACCATTTCCTATTCCCTCACCAGCACATTATAGTGTGTCACACAAATTAATGAGGACACAATCCCAAACATTCCCGTGGACTGTGATTCTTCTTACGAATCTCGCATCTGCAAAGCTTACTTCTGTGTATGAGATTTGAATTTTTTGCATTTTATAGAGAAATGATGGTGTTTCTGTTTTTTGGTCTGCGAAATATATATATTTCTACTGAGCGCTATGTAATGACATATTACCACGTTTACAGATGAACAAGCATGACATAGGCTTAAAAGTGACAAATTATTGAGATTACTACACTTTGTCACCTAAAATCCCCATTTCCTGAGACCAACTACAATGCCCCTTTGCTGTTCTAACGAGTTTCAACTGTATACATATGGATAATTCAGTATAGTACCCTAAATTAGGAAATTTTCATGACCAATAATATTCGCGATTTTCGCGAATTGACTTCACTCATGAATTATTTTGTCGTGAATATTCCTGCACACATTCCAAAGTATAGGTATAGACAATGTATGGTGAGACTTGCGAAATTTTTAGTCGCGAATTTTTCTGCCTACCAGATATGGTGCTGATTGGCGAAATTAACTGTTCATGAATATTTTCCAATTTAGGTATACGGATAAGTACATGTGTATTATATGGACACATACACTGCATTTGCATGTAAATGGTTGCATGAATAAACTGCATGGAAAAACATACAACCACTCATACGCCCACCCCATACACATGCATGCATGCACAAATGCACACACAAACAGAACACACACAAGCACATGGAGGGAAGAAGTGAAAACGCACCTGTCCCCCTACAGCCCAGGCAGCAACAATGGGACCACCTCTGCAGTCTGCAACTAGTGAACTTTGACAATTGTCTCCTTTGAGCTGCTCTGCTGTCAAACTGGAAAAATCCCGACCCTTACACTCATAGAGGATCATGTGGTGAACATAAGGGACACTGAGTGCAGGAATAAGTGGTGCGAACTACAGAGAGAAATTTACATAATAGTAATCACCAATGTGTGGCATACCACTATTCACATTGTCATATAAATGCAGTGTTGCGCACATAGATCATATGTCTTGTTTGCTCTCTGATTTCTTGAGGCAGTCTGTAACCTGAACACCAGTAGGTGGTGCTTGCAGAAGGAATAGTGATCTGAGAATGGAAGAAAGGCAGATGACTATGCGTACTTGTGTATAACCTTGATTTGTATGTGTAAGTGGATGTGCTTACACGCATGCACGCGCACGCGCGCGCGCGCGCGCGTGTGTGTGTGTGTGTGTGTGTGTGTGTGTGTGTGTGTGTGTGTCTGTGTGTGTGTGTGTGTGTGTGTGTGTGTGTGTGTGTGTGTGTGTGTGTGTGTGTGTGTGTGTGTGTGTGTGTGTGTGTGTGTGTGTGCTAATGTCAGAAGACAGAATACAATAATTATTATGTTTGCATATGATGTGAGGTACTTACTCCATCAACTGTAAAATTCACACTCTGTGCAGCAGCAATCTCATCCTTGGCTCGATCATCCTCAAAGAATGCAACTCCCTGAGACCCTCTGCTTGTACCGTGATACATGATGTCATTCACACTAGTTGGTCGGTTATCGTTCCATGCGTATACCATCCTGTTGTTGCCCTACAGGACAGACAAGCATGAATTCACCCTCTTGTTTAGTACATCTTTGTATGTGTACACAAACACACACACACACACACTAATTGTTGCCCACTGGTTACAATGGTACATAGATTGTGCAAGTTTTTGTGTGTGCTAATGTACCTGTGTTAAATCCATGGCTATACATTATGAGCCAGACATGTGTAACGTACCAGTACTCAGTGACATTATTTAACGCATATATGGTGCACGCATTGGGCACTAATCATAGAAAATTAAATCTGTGATGTGTAATACTGGGGACAATAAAGCAAAGATTTTCAATCCTACAAAAGTGATGACATACACATGCACGCATGCATGGGGACGCACACATGTACAAACACACACACACACACACACACACACACACACACACACACACACACACACAGGTACACGAACACATTAAATAGCCATAATTGTGAATACCTCAACAATGACTCTGTCTCTCTGTGCATCTCCTGTATCCAGATTTCGATCAAATTCCAGAATAGTCCATGTTCCATCAAATCGTCCACCACGTAGCCGCCAGTCACCATCTCTACCTCCGACAGTACTATCGATTGGTGGTCGACTACGCTCCACTGCGTAGTGATCCTAGTATGAAGAGGTTGGAAAATAGCATATAGTGGGCGTACTTCACTAAGAAGTAATAATATTAGTAAAAGAGCTGCACTTCAACAAGCTGCAAATGCCGCCATTGCTGGTAGCCATACCATTTTCAAGGCTCGGTCTGTCAACCAGTGGTGCATATAACCTTCCTCCATGTCTTTATTATTAATTAGTGTGCTCTTAATATCTGCTCAGTAGTGTATTATGTTCGTAGTCTCTCTCTCACATATCTCTTAATAATATCACTCTCCATGCATTAATGTGTTGTTTCTGCCTTGCCAGGGTCTGTGTACAGCCTTCACCTGTATTTTCCCCTGAGTCCTAGGCCCTTTTTTGTATCACACCATTTATTACATGATCTATAATTCAATGATGTGGTTCCCCCCCCATATCTTTGGTTAATGTGTGGCATAACTGTTGTTTATTGCACTATAGTATGAAGAACTACTATATAGAACGAATGAGGTTGGCATCCCACATTCCGCACTAAGTCTTACGTTTAGAACTGCCGTCCCGACGCCGTCAATCCATCCTATGGCCATGTCCGAGTCCTTCATACCACCGTTGGGCGAGATACCCAATCCAACCCATCCTGTTGTACGAACACGAGCAGCGAAGCGAATTTCTGAGGTGGCTGGGACGTAAGTCCAGTAGAGCTCGTAGTTGTTACTGGAGAGAACTTTGCAGTTTTCGTAGTTGCTGCTGAGGGTCGGATCAGCGTTGGGACAAAACTGTCCTGAAACTCCCACCAAGATGGCGGTGAGCAGAAAAGAAATCTGGACGAATGAAATCATCTCTTTCGATTCACAAAGGCAGATACTGGCTTGAAGATCCTGGCGTATTCATGTGGATGGCACTCCCACGTTCGCCCGCCCTATGTATATTGCGCAATGATCAGTAACATAATATAAATCATATTATTATTACTGCTACACTTCCCTTTAATATAATATAAAGAGAACGAGTTGCTTAGTCCAGTATGCATATGTGGGCATGCAATTCCCCTTTAGATCTGATACAACTCTGAAAAAAGCTGAAGTGATGTTTAATACATAAGTGGTTCATGAAACAACTTTCTTCAATTATATGAGGTTTGTTGAATTCAGTAGACACCTTGACAATGTTCTCAACACGCACAGACTTTATACTAAGAGTAGCATTGCATAACACATAACATATCATGAAGCTCTACTATAATGCTTACAATAATGCTTGTTGTTTCTGAATTCACATTATCGTGCAATAAGTACACAATCTGCTACAGAGAAACAAATTCTTGCAAATTTCAGGGATGGTTCTTCATATTAGGAATCATGCAACTGTTTCTCTTTTGTTGCCAACTCCATTCTCATTGCATAACTTTCATCTTCAGTTTGGTTGTTATTGTGCTACATGCAGTAAACTTGAGTAAAGTGTCTGCATGAATCGTAGTATACCTACGTACCTCAGTCAATGATGAAAATACAGTACATAGGACTGGTGTAGATTTCACTATGGTATACGCTGTGTTGCCGGGGGAACTACATAACTCTTCTATCATGAATGGTATATGGGAAGACATTGCAGTGAGAGCCTGCACACAGTGGAATCACTGTAATCCGACACCGGTCTCTATATTTGGACATTCTCTCTACTCTGGCAAAGTTATGAGAAAAATGAAGTATGATAAGAGTCATTCTACATTCTGACACTTTTCGCAAGCCCGTATGAGAGTCCCATTAGAGGCCTCAGCCCCCACCCACAGCACTTTTGACCTCTGTGTAGTCATAGATGTTACACCATAATAATAGACCTGTGTAAACAAATTAAACAGCACCTTGAATTGGAATGTACGTGGCACTTGATACCCGGGTGTTGCACAAGATTCAGAGTAGGCAGGGGTCATGTGAGTGATATGGGATATGTAACTGATGTTATCCTAGCATGATGCTAATAGTATATAGCATGATACTAAGCAAGGTTGTGTCAAGGCTATTAGTAAGCTTAAGACTATTATAGAAGCATAATTATGTCCCTCAGCAACTACAAATAAAGGCAAGAGTTATGCTAGTAGTTGATGCAAATAGTGGGTCAATAGGTTATTGACACTCCTCACAACTTCCTGAAGGCTATTTGAGCACTTTGTCATTGAATCAGATCAAAATGAGGACAGGAGATGGTACCCCATACCCACCTAAATACAGCTGTTGCACAATGCTGTGCCGGTCAAATTCTTCAAGATTTGCATTGTGATTTGCGGGTTAAGACCAGCCAAATGTACATCTACCTAACATTTTGGACAAGGAGGACACTTGAAGTCCTAGCTTATATGGTACTTGTATATTATCAAATGATCGATACTGTCGGTATTCAGAAGGCTACCTAATCTGGTGTCACACAGAAGAGGTTATGTGCCGGGTAGTGATCAGCCTTTTAGGGTACTAATTGATTTTTTAAAATAGCTATATTGCAACCAACTGAAGACTTAGTGTGAGGTATATTTACTGTAATTACTTGGGTTATGACTTCCAGTTGTTTCTTTGATATTGTGCACACTGGGATGGAAAATTGATTATCACGACAAGTAGATTATTATCTTATTGAGCAATCATGTAGCATAAATAAATCTTCAAAAATCAATCAATAGAACGTTTCGGCCACGTAGGCCTTCATCAGCCAACAAATCAGATTTCTATTTCTATCGTTCTATTGATTGATTTTTGTAGATTTATTTATGCTACGTGGTTGCTCAATAAGATAATAATCTACATGTTATATATAGTTGAACGTAGCAATGGGCCTACCTCTATATAGGACATTATTGATTATCACGACTATTATTAGTGACTATCGGCGGAGGTGGTGATCACAACTGCCTGCTACAGGAGAGGCATTTTGCATGGTGGAACAGGGACTGTATTCTGGCCCAGGGGTTTGAATGCATACAAGAATGATAATTCCACGTAAAGACAAGGTTGAGAAAATATCCTTGTAAACTGGTGTACCAGGTGCATTATACACTAGGGGTGCTAGCATGCACAAGAGGCCCAAAGCAGGGCCATATGTGTAACTAAAATGGGAGTACACATTTTCATGTATACATTGGAAACACCCATGTGGGCATGTTCATGTGACCATGCGACCACGAAATGCATGCAAACAAGAGTACAATATATTATACAAAAACTAATGCAAGCAGTTGTTTCTCTTGTATGAACAGCAATGGCAGAAAGCTCAGAATGATTCTACTGTATGGCACATGCACATACGTGTGCACGCCCACACACACACACACACACACTACATAGCATTTTGCTTGTAAAGCACGAACATCCTCTACACTAGTTCTAATATTAATGTTCATCTTATATATAATGTAATGATATATTATATCTATACATTATATGTATATGTATATATATATATATATATATATATATATATATATATATATATATATATATATATATATATATAATACCGTAATGTTCACATGATGATAGAGAAAATATACACAGGAAGTGATGCAACAGATGCAACAATAACTATGCATTCTTGTTTATATAAGATGTGTGAAGTAAGGAAGTATACAGTGCCACGTGCACATTCTGCTGGTCACATGTTAGTAATTTGTTTTGGGTGTGTGCAGTGTTAGTGCATAAATGTATGCCAAAATGAGCAAGTTTAGAGTAATTGTTATTACTGTTTTAGTATCTTGAAAACTAACATTTAACATGACCTTGTTCCAAGTGTTGTTGAAAGACAATTGGGCAAAGCCTTTTAGCATACATATGCTCCTGACAGTGTGTTAATCCTACAGCCTTTTACTACTTTTTTAAATGGTTAATACTGAAGAATTATTTACATGGCTTCACGTCAACAAATTTCAAAATTAATGAGGTTTGAAGTCTGTGAACATCTTGTTCTCAAACTCATACTGCACGGACTATATTCGAGAAAAACTTTGCATGATATGTGATAAGAGCTCCACCATAATATGAGTATCATTGTGAATTATAGTGTGATGCTTTCAGGAATAATTGCTGCCTCTGCAATCCATGCAATTATGTAACATGCACCTCTTTTGCCAAGAACCTCAGAACAAATTCTTGTCGATTTCATGCACTGTTCTTTAGAATTATAAGGAGTTGTCTGTTACTCTTGTTGGCTATACATTGCGTTTTGCACAATTTTTATTTAATTTAATTGTTATTGCACTAAATGTAGGAAAGTGTCTGCATGAGGTATACTTCAGTCAATGATGAAAATTTGTACATCTTACGTATGTACGGGATTCACAATGTCACACACATGTGTTGCCAGGGCAACTATACAGCTCTTCTATCATATATAAACAGATGAGATAACATTTCCCACAGAGCCTGCACCAAACCTCTGTAATCCGGACATCTCTATATTCTGACATTTTCCGCTCTAATCCGACCATCATATAAGGTACGTACATGCGCAGTCATCATATTGAATGAAGTATGTGAAGAGTCACTCTGTAATCTGACAACCTCCTAATCTGACCCTATTTGAAGGCCTAATGAGAGTCCCATCAGAAGTTTCACTGTACAAGTAGGAGCCTCATCCCCCTTGATCGTGACCTCTCCATGTTGCTTGGTCATGTGCATTCAAACACAGCCCATAGTGTAAACCACACCACAAAAGGTGTGTGCTATCAACTTACAACACTGCAACAATATGTAAACAAACACAATCAGTGGAGTTTGGCATGCTATGTACTGGGGAACCATGCAGCCTAATCCAGCACCTCTATAGACCAGCATTCTCCTCAACTGGTCAAGATTCTCTGGCACTGACCATTGATTTTACCATACAAACTGACCTCTATAATCCAGCAACTTGCTAATCCGGCACTGTTTTTCATTCCCCAATGGGTGCTGGATTAGGCAGGTTTCACTGTACTACTGTGTGTGATATCCAGCTAGGTGATCGTGCCCAACACCCTATAGGAAGCACACGTCAAATCTCATGCGGGGGCATAGGCACGTTCACACAGTCATCCCCACTCACTCCAACAGCAACTGCATACTAGACACATGACACATGTATGATATTTGCATGGCTTCTATTTGCTATATATAAGTGACTCTACCTCCCTTACCTATAGTGATGGGTGATGACCTGGAAATTACCCACAAGTGAGTGGGCGGGATGTAACTGGCATTAGGCTCACATGATACTGTGCAAGGTTGTGTCAAGCAAATTAGTAAGACCAGAATCATATTTTTATGCATACACATATTAATTTGTTTATTTTCAAGTTGAAGTTATACTCAAGTCATAGATAACATAAAATTTCTAGCTCATATAATCATTTTGGACCGACCAGGCCTCAATTCTAAAAGTTATATACTAAATGACATACATTTGTGCACCAACATACCTCATGAACAACATTTGACATGTGACCGATAGAATGTCACACCACTTCCTTACCTCATGATCACACCTACAAAAATGCATAGTTCTTGTACAAGCACCTATTGCACCACTTCCTGTGAACAATACACCACTGCCTTATACTACGTACTCTAGATCCATATGAACACCATTTATATAATATTATAATATATAGGCACATATATGCACATTAGACTAGTTAGGATCGATGTTCATACATTGTGATCACAGCCTATAGAACTCACAAATTCACAAAAAGTTATCCTCGCAAAAAATCCCCATCTACGTACGGTGAATATGCATGCATAATATATAGTAGTGTGCATATAGACTTACTATATAATCTATGTATGCTACTCATGCATGTACCTAGATGTTCAATTTAAATTAAAGCTGCATATGATTGAGTGTAGACACTGCCAATGCTGGCCACTGCGGCATAGAAACACCGATGGAGCTAATTAAAGAAACACATTCAATTTTGCAGCTGAAATGTAAGACTTAGTGTGCATAAAACTACAAAATGCACCTAATAGAAGCTATATATAGGCAAGAGTAGAGTATATAAACTAATCTTATAAAACTATATCCAGATCTTGTCAACTGCTACTGTTTCACACATATGTTGCTTGTACTGTCAACTACTGGGTGAGCCACAGAGCCAAGAAGACGATGGAAGAGAAGAGAACAGTCATCACTCCACTCTTTGAAGCAGAAGGTCCTGCTCCACTTCCCTCTGTGCACATCATTGTCTGTAGAAAAAAATAGGAGGCAGAAAGTGACAAAGTGTACATACAGTGGAAATTCGTTATAGTCAAAACTCGTTTAAAACGAAATGTTTATAGTGAATTCCTGCATAATATAGTGACTAAATTCATGTGATCCAGTTAACTTAATGCTGTATTATGAAAGTTTAACTAGTTATAGTGAATTTCTGATATAATGAATCATTACAATAGCAATGCATAGTGACAATACAGAATTCAGGAATGCAACTCAATGTATTAAATGTAGCTGTATCCTTTGTAATCTGTTGTATGTACTAGTTACCATACAGCTTACAAGGCATAATGTGTTTACTGATCGCAGACCTGAGGGCAAGATCACTAACCTCTTTGCACCCTAGGCATTAACCCTCCAATATACAGTAATGGCTCCTGAATATACAAGACTGTTCAACTACAATACGGATCACAAAATAAGCGACGACAAGCAAAAATTGTAAACCGCTGTTGTTGTCTATCCTATCGTTTATCCGCTGGCTTTTACCGCTAACTGTCAAATGCGTCAGTCATGCATGCGTCAGTTATTTTTCCCTAAGCACAAAGGGAAAAGCGATGTTATTGTTAATCTTTTATGCAATGTAAAAAGTGTCCATTGCAATAATGACAACAGGTGACAAGGCCAAAAATATCTAATTCCTTTGGTGAGAGTACTAAAGTAGAAATATTATAATATTACAATTATTTCCTGACCCACATGGTTGTTGACATTTGTTGTGTGTAGAGCATCTTATGAGCATTAGCATCCACTGATGTTGCAAGGATCCACACAACCACATGCTCTTAAGAGCAAGCCTCTACACACCCAGATGCTTTTAAGAGCAGCTGCAAGTCTGATGCATGTGATAACACACACATGCATGTACTTACAAAAGTACGCATGCAAACATACTCACACAGACATATGCATACTCACGATTACACACACAAAAACATACACACATGTGCACACACACACGCACACACACACCACACTAATTCACACACACACACACACACACACACACACACACACACACACACACACACACACACACACACACACACCACACACACACCGACACACACACACACACACACTAACACACACACCACACACACACACACACACACACACACACACACACACACACACACAACATACACACACACAACACACACACACACACTGCACACACACACACACACACACACACACACACACACACACACACACACACTGCACACACACACACACACACCGACACACACACACACACACACACACACACACACACACACACACACACACACACAACATACACACACACAACACACACACACACACACACACACACACTGCACACACACACACACACACACACACACACACACACACACACACACACACACATACATACAGTGCAGTTACTCCACTGTAGTGAGGATGAAGCAAATGTAGGTTGCTACCAACAATGCCGATTGCAGGTATATACATACATTACTGTGGTACGCTATACTGAACCTACACAAACTATAAAATTGAAACCTGTCTTAAAGACCACCTGTCTATAGAGACCATACCGGACAGGTCCAGGAACCACTACATCAGTACTGTTGCACCTCTACATAAGGACCACCTGTCTATAAAGACCACTCTGGAAAGGTCCAGAAACCACTACATCTTGCAGTACTGTTGTACCTCTACACAAGGACCACCTGTCTATAAAGGCCAATCAGGTCAGGTCCAGGAACCACTACATCAGTACTGTCGCACCTCTACATAAGGACCACCTGTCTACAGAGACCATGATTTGTTGGTCCCTTGGGTGGTCTTGATACATGTACAGGTTTCTCAGTATTACAGCCTGCCAACCCATGTGCTACATCAGTAACATTTGTTGTGCTTGTAATCACTCACTTGGTTTGGCTGATTTGAGCAATAGTGGAATTTCCCTCCAAACTCATAGGCAGTCTGGAGATGCATCCTGGAACCAGCATCCCAGGGGAACTCACTCACAACAGCTCTGAGGTTGGTCTGACCATTTCGCTGAAAACTTTCAGTGATAATAGCTTGCTGTGTCGAACTGAAGGGATGAAGTGAACATTCCACTTGCACATACAATACAGACAAACCCCTCTATTCTGGACACCATGGAACTGGAAGGACAGTCCTGATTATTGCATGAGATGTCCTCTTTTCAGGGGTTGAAGCTGTTCTATATCAAGGTATAGTGAAGAATTTGGTTCCAGGTTTTTCAGTACGTAAGTTTCCAGTGGCATGTGTCCATAATAGAGGGGTGTCTGCAATTCAGGGGTCTGGATTGGAGGGGATTCACTGTACAAGACGTTCAGCAGTGGTTGGTACAGTGAAACCTCTCTAATCCCCCCCCCCTATAATCCACCAAACCCGCTAATCTGCCCTATAGTTTCCAAAAACAAATACATGCATGTACTGTGTTCAAATCTCGTTAATCCACGTGCACTATAAAACTAACATGTCCAATTGAGGCAGGTTAGAGAGGTTTCTCTGTAGTGGAATCAAAGACTTGTAAAAGTTGATCTTTATAATATCAATACTGATTTCATTTGATCCATATGTACAGTAATATTATCCTATTGATTTCATCTACAGTATCTATATTCAATCCAAATTTTCTATATAACATTCATATTAGTTGCAGTATATGCATTTTAATTTGTGTGTGGTTTTATTAGAAGTTTTCGCAGAATAGAAAAAGCCATTTGGGAAAATTTACATGAGTGAAAGTTTCCATTGGGCTCTTGTGCAATGGCAAAACATAGCGTTCTGGAAAAAAAAAACATGAAAGCCGCCAAAGATTTACAAAAGTTTACCTCATATGAATAAGCATGTATATGTATTTAATATAATATTATACTTAGTCTAACACTGCAAATGTAATAGTATAGTATGGTATTGACGTACCAACAGTATAGTATTGTATTGATGTACCAACTGTATAGTATTGTATTGCTGTTACAACAATATTACAGGATATTGTATTGATGTACTAACACTGGCTCCACAGTACATAAATGTGGTATTAATAATACAGAGCGTCAATAAAGTCCATAATTTAATTTAGTACCAGTTGTAATCATATAACGGGCATGCTTCTTCCGCTCAATTGCATATACAGTTCATGAAAAATCTACAGTAAGGACACCATTGGGACCCAGTAAGCTGTCCTGTATAGGGGAACTCCTTATTTCAGTGGATTCTAATGTACACATGTCAATATGAGGGATTCAAATGGGGCAGAGCATGTGCAAAGCTACACAATGTCCTGTTGAAAAGGAGGGTAGCTGGATTTCGGTTCAAAGTGTACTTCATTAGAGGTTTCACTCTATCCACACAATGTGTACTGCTAATAGTAACAGTTACTTCGGCAACACGACGTTTTTGCTGGGTGGACCTTACACACACAATAGTACCGATGCTACTGTATGTATGCATGTACGCACGTAGTATTCCATCACAAAGACAGCTACAGCTACGGTGTGATAATCCAAACCACTGGTTCTTAGCTGATCACAGAGCTATGACTATATCGTCAATCTAGCCATTCAGCCACTTTGAGGTCTATACAATAATCACATAGATAGTGGTATCAACAAGAAAAGTGCATAAGATTTTGTGGAAAACTTTCTGCACAACGTACTTCAAAGCACTGATGAAATCCAAAAATGCACTAGTAGTTGCTATACTCAAGCACTGATCCAGAGCAGTTCTTGGGTAGTAGTTGAGGAAGCTAAGACACATTTCATCAGTAGTAGCCAGACCACCCTACAGGGAATACATGCAATTGCAAGGAAATGTGCATGTGTGTATATGCTTGTGTGTGTGTGTGTGTGTGTGTGTGTGTGTGTGTGTGTGTGTGTGTGTGTGTGTGTGTGTGCGCGCGTGTGTGTATGTGTGTGTGCGTGCATGTGTGTGTGTGTGTGTGTGTGTGTGTGTGTGTGTATGTGTGTGTGTGTGTGTGTGTGTGTGTGCGTGTGTATGCATGTGCTGTGTGTGTGCATGCATGCATGCACATGGGTGACATGACCACAAATGCACACAGTAAAAGGAAAACTCACCACTAGTGCTCCAGTATTATTAATGGTCTGGTAAACACACTCCAGAACCAGAGCATCCCCCTGGGGTACAGGCATGAATTGAAAATTTGTAATGACTATAATACTGTGATGTCATTGTGTTCACGTGTGCTTGCATGTGACTATATACGTATGATGTAAGATTGAACAATGAGTGTGGTCCAACTACATATGGGATTTTTGGTCTCCTTTCTGCTGAGTTACATAACCTTTACAAATAGTGTTAGTGTTACTGAATGTGCAACTATAGTGGACTCCTCTGGTTGACAGTGGAATCCAGCCAAAGCTATATTGTACACACATGCACACACACACATACTTGTCCATACAGGTACATACATGGGTACACACACACACACACACACACACACACACACACACACACACACACACACACACACACACACACACACACACACACACACATACACACACATACACACACACACGCACACACACACACATGTATATATATTCACACACACGCACACACACACACACACACACACACACACACACACACACACACATACACACACACACACACACACACACACACACACACACACACACACACGTACACAAGCAGTTACATACATATATATTTTGCAGCGTAGCAAAGCTTTGCTTTTGCTACAAATTTTCAAACCGTTGCTAAACGAAAGTTTTGCATAATGGCCGATTCATCTCGTCATTGGCCATATAAGGTGTAGACCAATCTGTCAATATATTTTCATCACATATATATAATATACAGTGAAACCTCTCTAATCCGACACCTCTGTAATCCGACCTTCTCTCTATTCCGACTGTCTAATGAGGTACAGTCACCATATTAAAGTATGGTAAGAGGATATCTGTAAACCGACAACCTCTTAATCTGACATTATTCTCAGGTCCCATTGAGTGTCGGATTAGAGAGGTCTCACTGTACCACTACACACACACACACACACACACACACACACACACACACACACACACACACATACAAACACTTACACATCCCCCACATGAATACTTATACACATCACCCGCACACATATACACATCTGCAAACACCCACACACATACACACCCACATACACAATACACACAGACACACACATATATGCATGAAGAGTTCTGCAACTTTTGCTTTGCGATTGCATCTGATCTTGTACGATAGCCATTTTGTGTAAATTTTGCAATGTATATCATTATGCATGTATATAATTTTGTATTGGCAGTGAGAAACTCTGGATAAATTCACCCTCAAAAACTCACCCCATGCAGTCGCTGTTAGCGCAGTGAAGTATAAGCAAGTACGTTGATACTTATGTCTTATGAGCAAATTTTGTAACTCGGCGAATATAGTTTCATCATCTGCTTGCGCCTGAGCCGCCATTTCTGACCTTATCGTTAACCTTCTACGAGCATGCCGATCCAGGTGTGACTGAAATAAGATAATAGACCTACATTATACATAGAGTGAAACTTCTCCAATCCAAGCCTCTCGATCCCAGTCGACACACTGTCTAAACCGGCCATACCATATACAGCGAAACGTCTATAATAAGGGCACCATTGGGACCATTGTTAACTGTCCTGCTTATGGAGGTGTCCTTATTTCGGAGGGTTTAAATGTACCCATGTATGTCAATGGGAGGGGTGTCAAATGGGACAGAGCAGTGACGTCCTGTCTAAGGAGGTGGCTGCATTTCAGAGGTGTCCTTTAATAGAGGTTTCACTGTACTAGTCCCAAAGGTTGCACACATGATGGAATGGACCTCCCTATTCCGGCCACCTCTCTTATCTGGCCAAATTCTCGCAGTGGAAGCATTGAGCTAGTTTTTACTGGTTCAAGTTTCCATTATGTGCTGAGCTGTGTATGGGTTCTCTCACTCACAGGCATGACTTTCCTTGGACCAATGGATCGAATATCTTGGAAATTGAAATCATAAGTGAGTTCTTGATCAAACACAGGCATTATCTCCTGCCCACCACGATAGTGCCGAAGGGTCAAAGCCACACCTACAGTGATGACACCGAATGTAACAACAATTTTTGTGAACAGCCTGCTATCTTCTTAAGAAATAATAATTATTATAGCATTATTACTATTATAATAGTGCACTATTTTGAGAGACCACCCTTCTAGTGAGACATACTGGCTTGCTGGTCACAAATGCATGATAATTTGCCAATTCCCCCTTGGCAGAGACCAATCTCTTTCAAATGAATCCCTTCACAGCTTGGTTTCTGTAAGGGTGCTATCTTAAACTGTTACAGTAAGGAACTATCTAGTAGACTGGGTCCTATACCTTCAACCTGTACATTGCTCATGTTGGTTTGTTGGTCAGGCATACCAGCAGTACAGCAGGATTCAATACCATCTAAGTATATCTTAAGGCTACAAATGTCGGTGGGTACTAATTTTAGCGTTTTTCGGTGACCAATGTTTAGTGGGTATTAACTTTAACAATTTACTAGCATCTCTGTACCAAGTCTGTCGTTAGTAATTTTAGAAATACAGTTGACATGTTACCTTACCAATGATAGGTTTAAATTTTGTGGCACAAAGCACCCAATTCTTCCCGAAATCACCATTTCTTATATATACACAGTACTATACTGATGCAATACAAAGCTACTGTTACAGAAATTATGGTCAAACGAACCACTGAGATCACACACCTGTTCGTAGATACGGTTAATTAGAAGAATTGATCTTATCGGTGTACAGTTTGAAGAATTCTTTATAGCTTTTGGGTGAATTTAAATTGAAAATGATTATAAAACAAAAATATATGTATAATATATGTTACAATCCGATGAATCTCTTAAACTTGAGATGTATTGGTTCACTGGTGGCTGTTTATTTCACTGACTTTGGGATAGATTTTTACTTCTGTTCTGAACTGCCATACACTAAATTGTCTCCCATGCCACGTACA
The DNA here is from genome assembly GCA_963170055.1 of Halisarca cf. caerulea. NCBI lineage: Eukaryota > Metazoa > Porifera > Demospongiae > Chondrillida > Halisarcidae > Halisarca > Halisarca cf. caerulea. The sequence goes on along the minus strand of CAUJGJ010000313.1, from coordinate 8,811,593 downwards.
GCAAATTGTGTAATACAAAATATTAGTGGGTACATTTATTGGTGGGTATACTTTTTATCAGGCACTAAAGCGCGCGAATTTGAGGATCCTCACTAATTTTGCCAAAGTTAGTGCCTGCTAACATTTGTAGCCTTAAGGTAAACAGACAATAACTTCTACAACATACACAAAACAACACAACCATTCTCACCTGCCAAGTGAGTGTGAAAAGTATTTCCAAAAACTGTTATTCCTTCACATGGAAAATTCTGTAAATTAAAATGGATCATGTAAAAATTGCTCATACATTTAATATACATAATGAAGCCATTTTCATAGTAGTTAAGAGATAGACGTGAGGGCTGTATGGCACATAAGATACTGATTGAGTCCCAAGGGCACAAATGAGTGCACTTTATATGCCATCAGCCTGAGTGCCTGTGTCTTAACCATTATACGTAGCATCTGTTTGTGGACTTTGGGCAAGTATTCTTGACTTCAAGGAATTCTATGAAGAAATTTAAGCTCGAAATATTGAGTTTCTAAAAGGAACCAGCAGAAGAATCCCTAAAGAAGACTTTTTTGGTTACATTGCTAAGTTCACTTCTCGTGGTGGGGAAGATTGGCTTCTTTTGGGTTCCATTTAGTAAATTACAGCATTTATATTACTTCAGAAAGTAGAGATATTTACATGAAATCACTGATTTCCAAGCATAAATTCACTGAGAGTTAGATGCTTATGTTTTATACAATATAAAATTCTTGCATTAACATACCGTTACCATGGTAACGGATGCTATACCTAATTAGCAGATGAGGATATAATAGGCAATTATATTACCTATGATAACTGCCTTTCTATACGTAACTAATGATGCGATATGATAACTGCATTTACTACGTAAAATAAATATTAACTAGGGTTTAGCAAAAGCAAAACAGTGCAATCTCTGTTATCTGAACCTCACTTATCCGAACCCTTGTTTATCCAGGCATGCCTAAAACCTCGAAAAGGTACTTGTAATGGAGTTTATGTATCATTTCCATTAAGATTTTGTCTCACCAGTGACTTGTATTATCATTTGCTTTAGTACTATATATGAGAATGATTCTGTATGCCACTTCAGTTATCCGAACTTTTCACTTATCCGAGCACTTCGTTCAAACTGGCTGACCACAGGGGTTCGGATAAGTGAGGTTGTACTGGAATACTCAAGAAACACATTGTACATCTGATCATTGTAAAGTATGTGTGATGCATTAGCATGCATCAAATTTACTGGCTGCAGCTAGCAGTTACAGGCACAGGCCACACACAACATGCTACTTTGTGGATAATACACTACCAGTATACACGCCACACATAACTGTATGTATCGCTACAAATTGTAAAGAATTTACTTACGGAGGCAGTGCAGGTCTCATTGCAGACACCAAAGATGGAGAAGGAGGTGGATCGCGGAGGTACAATCATGCCTTCATTGACTACGTGACCGACCTCTAGAACCCCACCATCAAATGTTCTCTGTTGGTCCACATACCGCAGTTGCATGCCGGAATAGTCCATCACATCTGTAATCCATGTACAAAAATAATTCCCAGAAGTAGTCATTGTTCAAAGCAAGTAAGAGGAATG
>CAUJGJ010000313.1:8802478-8804978 GCA_963170055.1 Halisarca cf. caerulea | reverse complement strand
CTTTTTACTCTGAAAGAGGTATTAAGCTAATTTAACTGCAAATATACCACCTAAAATATGCATCTGACTGGAATTGTAAGAGTCAGAATATGAAAAATTGTAACCTGTTACTTTTCCCCACTCTGCACAAAATTGGGTTTCTGGGCACCACAGACACCATCCCTAGATCCGCCAATGCATGGCACTCCACTTTCCGCACTAAGTCTTACGTTAAGAACTGCCATCCCGCCGCTGTTAACCCATCCTATGGCCATGTCCGAGTCCTTCATACCACCGTTGGGCGAGATACCCAATCCAACCCATCCTGTTGCACGAACACGAACGGCGAAGCGAATTTCTGAGTTGGCTGGGACGTAGGTCCAGTAGAGCTCGTAGTTGTCACTGGAGAGGACTTTGCAGTTTTCGTAGTTGTTGCTGAGGGTCGGATCAGCGTTGGGACAAAACTGTCCTGAAACTCCCACCAAGATGGCGGTGAGCAGGAAAGAAAACTGGACGAACGAAATCATCTCTTCCGATCCCCGAAGGCAGATACTGGCTTGAAAATCCTGGATTTTACGTATGACTAGATATAAATGACGCTACCACGCAAGTTGCTTGACCTTTTCTCCAGCCTCGTGCATAATTATGTTATAATTTGCACAATGACCTGTAACAGCAGCACGGTGACTCCAGTTATACTCTAGTATATAAGCAACATTGGGTTCAGCTCATAGAGAACAAATTGCGAAGTCGACGATCTAGGTTTGGGGGGCGCATGCATGCATTTTCCCCTCTTTTTTAACAGCTAAGCTGAATGGTTATTATAATTACTGTATGGTACTCCATATTATGTAAGATTGATACCGAAAACATGGCCCTGCACTATACATTAGCACAAAGTTAGTTGGACTGAGCGCACACTGTGCAAATTCCTACATTCCATAGCATATGCATATGTGAGGTATGTAGGAAATTGCAGTAAGCACTCAGTTCAACTAAACTCTGTCTAGCCCTATCCCGTCTATATGGCCTCCTGTAGACATAGCCCGGCCTGTGCTCGTCTAGCCTTATACCCATCTTGTCCTTTGCCCAGCTAGCTATATGCCTATTTTACAAATTAATTTTGCTCCAAATGCTTTTAATTGGAGGTTGTTTTTTGACAAAACCTTTTAGTATCGACCTGTGTCAATCATACTGCATCATCCTTTTATGAAATTTGAATGGTTATTGTATTTTAAGATTCATTTATATAATTGCTTCATGTCAGCAGATTTTAAAATCAATGAGGTTTGAAGTCTGTGAACATCTTGTTCTCAAACTCATAATATACACAGACTATTATTCCAGAAAAAAGAACATTGCATGACAGGTGATGCCGGTGAGCTCCACTATAAACAGCACGCGACCTGTACGCAGGGGGGTTCAAGGGGGGTTGACCGAAACCCCCCTTTTGTGCAGACATTGAACTGAAAAAAGTGTTTCCCTACTGACTCAATGTAAGTAATACTATATCAAATTCTACAGTAAAACTGAAGTTCTTAGAGGCATAAGTAGGTGCTGCAACAGGGTGCAATGATTGCACTATGCTACATTACAGGAAACTGTAGAGTATATCCTACAGAATGATTGTAACCCTTGATTTAACCCCCCTTTTGTGTACCCTGCGTACGGGCCTGAAGCATCATTGCAAATTGCAGTGCGATACTTTCACAAACAACTGCAATCCAAACACTTCTTTTGACAAGAACTAAGTTCAGAACGAAAAGTTCTTGTCGGTGGATTCCGGGCATGATTCTCTATAATTATCACGAGTTGACCAGTATTCTTTTGTTGTCTACTTTGTTTCCAAAATGTTTATTTCAATTGTTATTTTACTACATGTGATAAAGTGTGTGCATGAGGCAAACTTCTGAATCAGTCCTGCAATGATGAAATTTTCAAGCATATGCCACGTACAGGTTTCACAACATCATAATTATGCTGTTTGCTAGGGTAAGCATACAGCTCTTCTATCATATGAACAGATGAGGCAATATTCCCACAGAGCCTGTATGGAACCACAGGTACTCTATACTTTGCAATGAATCTGACACCCCTATATATATTTTGACATTTTCAGCTCTAATCTGACCATATTGTAAGGTACGTACATGCGCAGTCATCATGTTTTGAATGAAGTATGTAAAGAGTCACTCTGTATTCTGACAGCATCCCTTATCTGACACTATTTGAAGGCCTAATGAGAGTCCCATCAGAAGTTCACTGTACAGTAGGAGCCCCAACTCCGTTGATCGTGACCATGTGCATTTAAACACAGCCCATAGTGTAAACCATAGCAGAAAAGGTGTGTGTTATCAACTTCCAACAATGCAACTCTATGTCAACAAACAACATCATTGGAATTTGGCATGTTATTACTACATATGATTGTGTGTGATATCCATGTGATTGTGCACAAAATCCATAGGACACACACACACACACACATACACACACACATACACACACACACACACACACA
>CAUJGJ010000313.1:8774978-8789978 GCA_963170055.1 Halisarca cf. caerulea | reverse complement strand
CGAGAAGCTGAAGAGAGAATGCCTTCCCCCTTAGTATGTATAATACACCTATTATAGATATACTGAAACTTCTCCAATCAAAACCTCTGCTAGTTGCCACACTGTCTAAACCAACTATCCCATCTAGTCCCAATGGTTGCACACATGTTGGAATGGACCTGCATGCCTATTCCGGCCACCTCTCTTATCTGGTCAAATTCTCATGGTCCTGTGGAGGCATTGCTAGTTTTTTACTGCTTCAGATTTCCATTATGTGCTAAGCTGTGTATGGGTTCTCACTCACAGGCATGACTTTCCTTGGGCCAATGGATCGAACATTTTGGAAATTGAAATCATAATCGAGTTCTTGATCAAACACTGGCATTATCTCCTGCCCACCACGATAGTGCCGAAGGGTCAAAGCCACACCTACAGCAATGACACTGAATGTAACAGCAATTTCTGTGAATAGCCTGCTCTCATCTCAAGAAATTATATTGTAAAATATAATGTTCCATTCTGAGAGACCACCCTGCTAGTGTGACATACTGGCTTGCTGGTCACTAATGCACAATAACTTGCCAATTCCCCCTGGCAGAGACAAATCCCTTTCAAATTAATCCCTTCACAGCTAGGTTTCTGTAAGGGTACATCTCAAACTGTAAGGAACTACCTACTGGGTCCTACTTTAAACCTGTACATTGCTGATGTAGGTTTGCTGGTCAGGCATACCAGCAGTACAGAAGGATTCATTATCATGTACATAAGTATACGTACCTTAAGGATACAAATGTTGGCAGGCACCCATGATAGGTTTAATTATTGGGGCATAAAGCACCCAATTCTTTCCAAAATCCCCACTTCTAATATGTACGTATACACACAGTACTATATTAATGCAATACAAAGCTACAGATAGTATGTTCGAACGAACCACTGAGATCACAAAACCTGTAGAAACGTAATTATTGGATAACGATTTTGAAGAAATCGTTATAGCTTTTGCGTGAATTTAAATTGATTGAAAACAAAACATACGTATGTTACAATCCAGTGAATCTTTTAAACTTTAGATATATTGGCTCAGTGGTTGCTGTTTATTTCACTGACTTTAGGGTAGATTTTTACCTTTGTTCTGAGCTGCCATTTTCTTCCGTACTGTGTACACTACTTTCATACACGTAAATTGTACTGTACAAAATATTAGCGGGTACATTTATTGGTGGGTATACTTTTTAGCAGGCACTTAAGTTAGCGAATTTGAGGCTCCTTGCTAATTATGCCAAAATTTATACCTGCTAACATTTGTATGTACATGTAGCCTAGGTATACTGAGAAGAATTTCTATTGCAACATACAGAAACACAACCATTCTCACCTGCCAAGTGAGTGTGAAAAGTATTTCCAAAAACTGTTATTCCATCACATGGAAAGTTCTGTACAAATGGATATGTTAACAAATACTCATACATTTAATACACATAATAAAGTCTTCTTCATAGTAGAGACATAGACGTGAGGGCTGTATGGCATGTAAGATGCTGATTGAGTCCCAAGGGCACAAAGGAGTGCATTTATTATGCCATCAGCTTGAGTGCCTATGTCTTAACCATTATAGTATCTGTTAGTGGACTTTGGGCAAGTATTCTTGACTTCCAGGAATCCTATGAAGAAATTTAAACTTTAAATATTGATTTCTGAAAGAAATTGGCAGTAAGAATCCCCAAAGAAGACTTTTTTGGCTACTATGCTAAGTTCACTTCTCGTGGTGGGGAAGATTGGCTTCTTTTGGGTTCCATCTACAGCATAATATATTATTTCTTCGGAAAGCAGAGAGATATTTGCATGAAATCACAGACATGTTGAGTTAGCTGCCCATGTTTAAATAATATGGAATCACTGTAGATTCATTCCGTTACCATAGTAACGGATGCAATACCTAATTAACACATGAAGATAATAGAGAATTACATTGCCTATGATAACTGCCCTACTATATGTAACTTATGATATGATAACTGCCTTACTACGTATAACTAGGGTTTAGCAAAAGTAACACAGTGCAACCTCTGTTGTCTGAACCTCATGCCTCGAAAAGGTACCTGTAATGGAGTTTATGTATCACTTCCATTACGCAGGTATACTATGTCCGAATCTGGCCATAACATAGGTGCTTTGCAGTTTTCACGGTATGAATTTCCTTTACACTGAATTGTGTGGGTTGGTCATGTGGCAGCAACGTGAATCAGCTTAGGAAGCTCCGCGGCAAGCAAGTAAAAAACTCTCCACCCAAGCCAACTTTACACAGCACGTTTTGTTGTCAAACTTCTGAGTGTTAGTTTTTGATTATTAACGCTTTCTTGAAATTGGAAGGCTTGCAAAGAAATGAATGACGCTTTACGTCCAAACTGTAAATCTTGGAACTTCAAGGGTAAATCTGATGTTGAGAGAAGTTTACAATCTTTCAACTCCTTTGTTTAGAACCACGGGGCTATGTAAGAACGTATATATGTTAAACTTAAAGGTTTAATAAAATAGTGAAAGAAGATCGTGGATAGTAGGCAAAACCGTTGCTTGCCTTTCTCGGTGTCTGTTGTTTGGTTGCAAAAGCCCAGGCCACAAGCAACCTTCCAAAGACTAAGAAGGGGAATATTCACAAACAGAGCGTGCAAAACTTGACCTAGAGCTAGAGTATTTGCCTGTAAAAAACCGAAGGTAATGGCCTTCTTGTGATCATCATGTGACTTTGGCCTTGAGAGGAGCCTTCTTGATGGGGCAAATTTCTTCGTAAAAGGTGGAGATCTACAAGGCCGGCTTAGACAGGTGGGCCAGGTGGGCCATGGCCCACCCAACATTTTTGGAAGCCATAAAGAACAAAACTTACCCTTCATTGAAATTTCAGCTACAGGCCAGGTTGTAATAACCACAAATACATAGCAAACAACCAATAGCTTTGAGTAAAGTAAGCTTTGCCCCTGTATCTTCGAACCCACAGAATTCTAAGCAATTGCTACGGTCTATTCGCTCGCCACGAGCGCGAGTGCCGATTTCCTGCCATTTTTAATTGATTAAGGGGGTGTAGACCATAACCAGTGAATAGTTATTCAGATTATTCATAGTGTCCTATTTCACTCATACTTTGAACAGTGTAGGTAGCTAATTTTAGCATCAAAGTGTAGCTTATTCCAAGTGCTTTCCAATGGTATGAATATTGGGAGTATAGGAGAAAGTAGTGGTCCATGGCTATATAGAAAGCGAAGGTCACCAATTGTCCTTACGCAGCTCACCCCAGCAGCTGTATACCAGTGATGCAGTGGACTTATCATTTCCCACTCATATCCCATAAAGGACAACCACAGAGCTATGCAATAAGCAGAACAGATGTGTTTTAGTACTTCAGGTATTGAAAGTATCTGAGGTTGAAATTATACATCAATTCGACAAGTCCCATCTACAACATATTCATTGACATAGCACAATTATGATAATTAAAACATTACCATTTCCAGGAAAAGATGATACTTCCCATTTGATTGATAGTTGCAATTATTAAACCCTATGTGAGTTTAGCCAAATGCAGGATATTACTAATTATTATTCCCTTGAAATTTTTGTGATGGTTTTGGTTTCAGTTTTAGAAAGGGGTTTGGGCTAAAAAGTGGTCCGGCGAATGCCAGACCTGCCGGACTACTTGCGCCGGCCTTGAAATATAGTAACATATGCAATGTGCGTGACTGTCATACCATCTATATTTGGATGCGAGTTACTATGGCTGCATAGTATGTAGTGAGAGCTACAATTTGTTTTTAGCCCAATATTGTTTTCATTTGGACTTCCGGTGTGTATCGCTCGTCCGATATATATATATATATATATAATATGGATTTAAAGAAAAGTCTTATAATAGAGAATTTATATAATAGTAATAGAGAAGTATGAATTTATACAGGAATGAGTTATAGGAATTGTTTTGAAAACAATTGCCAAATATGGCAATTGTTTTCAAAACAATCGTTCAGTTACAATAAATAGTATGTTCAATGAATGTTCAGCTGTGCACTTACACTCCAATGCTTTGCAAGTGATTCGAGTACGTGGGGCGGCAGCCCCCACGAGTTTTTAACTCGAATTACTTGTTTGTTTGAAGTTTGTAGCACGAATAGAAAGCGAGTTATTACAGATTTATCATTTTTACGGCTGAATTTGATGATAATACTTCGGGATGTTTATTTAGAAAAACGGTTATATCTTTGGCTAGAAGTGATCAAATAACTTCTAATTTGAAATACAGATGTTAAACATACATAGCTATCCTCTAAACATTTTTTTCGAAATGATTTTTTTTGGGCCAAACATGGTCTATACCCCCCTTAATGCATACTACAAAGATGGCCGTGTTCCCGTCTGTAGTCCATTCCAGTACCAACTTCAATAATCTATTGAAATCTGAAGGGTATTGAATCCATTACTAATCTATTGTACATGGTATACAATAGTTGGTAAAGGATTTAATATCCTTCAGATTTGCTTACAGAAGGAATATAACATCAAGGTGGTTCTGCTAGCTGGTACGGGCGACAAACAGGAACATGGTGGAACCTCTGAAGGTGGACTCTTTGAAATAAGGACAGAGTACAATAAATCTCTCTACATCGGACACAGCTTGGATTCCCAAAATATATCCTTCATATCAGTGGTTTTTATACATTGTGCTCCTCCCAAAGAGGACACCCTCCTTACGTAGAACAAACGGAGCTGTCCCAAAGTGCCCTTATTCAGAGGTTCCATCGTATCACCTTCTGTAAGATGTGGCAATTGCATGTACGTATGTATGTCCATAAGCAAAGGATAATTTATTACAAAGATGAAATGTTTTGTTGACGTGGTACGGTATACCATGCAAACAAAATAAAATGGCCCACTCAAGTCAAGTGCCACTGAGCCGGCCCTGATCTAGATGGCGGTCCATAACTGCAGGAATTTAATCGATGGGTGATTTCTAAGAGGTACTGTAAAGCTAAATTTTTATAATTACTGTGTATACTTTGGATTGCTTGTTCTGTTCAAGTTATGCCTCACCATTTCTTGTCTTGGCCTGGTTTGAAAACCCCAAAATGCTGCACATAACAGCCAAGGAAGAGAATTTCAAATGTATACGCGGTGAAAATTTAGATATTAATCTTGAGATTATTTTGAACCCACTTCAAGGTTTAAAAACCACCATCTAGATCTCCGCCTTTTACACTGAAACTGTTTTCGGATGTTGTGGCAAACGTTTAATTGTACAACTACCGAATAGAAGATAGCAAGAAAAGAGGTATTGTTACAAAGTAGGAATGTTAGAAAGATTCTATATTATGACATTTTGTACACTTTATATTAAATATCTATGAAGAATATAGCTAGGGGTGCAATTATGGTTATCATAGTGGTGGCCATTTTGACTTCGCCATAAAATCTGCCATATAACATACCTGCGAAAGCTTTCGTCTCATCAGTGACTTGTTTTATCATGTGCTTTGGTACTACGTTTCCCTTCTTCTACGGTACGCCCAAAAGCGCCCAAAATTTACATAGCGCCTAACTACGGTATGCCCAAAAGCGCCATAATATGCATTCTGTATGCCACTTCAGTTATTCCACCTTTTCACATATCGGAGCACTTCATTCAAACTGGCTGACCACAGGGGTTTAGATAAGTGAAGTTGTACTGCAATACTCCAGAAACACATTGTACATCATGTTTAGTATGTGTGACACGATCGCATGCATCCAATTTACAGGCTACACCTACCAGTTACAGACACAGGCTACACACAATGTACTATTTTGTGGAAAATACACTACCAGTATACATGCCACACACTGTACATATTCAGCTAGGGAGAAATTTTAAGAAATTTTCAGATTGCCCACAAGGTAACCTGAATGTTATTCTAGGTTGCCCCTGGTGAGTTTAGGTAGTCCATAAAGGAATCGGTGTGAAATTCGTCAACATTTCAGTCTACAGAATTTTCCTGTTGTGTTGTTACAGTAGGTGATTTGCAAGGATACAGTACATATGCATGGATGGATGGATGGATATTATACAGGTAAAAAGTGCATGCTCAACTTGAATTACGTGCAAAAAGATTCAAAGCTACAATCGTTTAACAACTGTATGCTATTCGCTATGGATACTAAAATGCCGTCATCAGTGTCTATATATGCTGTCATCAAGGTCATCTTAAGGGTCATCTATTACATGCCCACTCTGGGGTTTGTATGTAAGGGGCTTGAAAGGGCTGTCTCTTTCAATAAATTCCACATCTTGTGCACTCAGTGGATAACCCAAAGGAGTATTTTCAACCAACGACGATACTATGTTTGACCAACAATGATGGAGCCAGCAGCTTCACAAGAAAGTCAGATTGTGCCATAATACAACATTAGGTCACCTGCTCAAAATGGTGATTTCCTACAATGAACGACCTCGACGGTTGGAAGCAGGCTTACCTTGTTTGAATAGTATGTGGAATGGTTGGAATGATTCAATGTTACTAAACTGTGAATAAGGTACTGTTGATACTTTTATATATTTTCGCTATATTGTGGCTTACTTATATCTGTTACGGTCCTACAACTAGGTTGTCCGGGGGCAAGCCAGTTGGACATTTATAGTTGCCCACAAGGATATCTGGTCGTCTCGGATGAGCGAACAACTGTTAAATGTATGCCCTGCATATTACCACAAATTGTAAAGAAATCTAAATAAACTTACGGCAGTAGTGCAGGACTCATTGCAGACACCGAAGATGGAGAAGGAGGTGGATTGTGGAGGTACAATCATGGCTCTAGTGACATTGTGACCGACCTGTAGAACACCAGCATCGAATGTTCTCTGTTCATTCACATATCGCAGCTGAAAGCCGGAATAGTCCATCACATCTGTAATCCATGTACAAAATATGTACCAGAAGTAGTCATTGTTGAATGCAAGAGTAGTGGTGATGTACCTGAAATCTTGGTATGTGAAACTTTAACTACCGTTACAGTTTGCATCCATCTGTTACCCACGTTCGCACGCATGTACTCCCACACACATGTACACATGCACACAAATGCAAGCATATGTACAAATGCACACACTCACATATGCAGGCAAGAATATACACATGCACAGACACATGTATGCATACACAAACTACGCATATCATTCTATGGAGGGGTCACTAGCATGACACTGCACATACACATACGTATATACGTACGTATAAACATTCACAAATGGGCAAAAGTGTCCGCATATGCATCAGTATTGTCGCTAGTACTTGCATGTGTGATATGTGAGCCCATTACTCTGTACATGTTGAGATTAGTCTGATAAATTACCAAAATTAGTAAGGTGGAAAACATCTTCCATTCACGTAAGATAAATTCAAAAGTGTGTATAATATTATTACATTGGAACCTGCCTAATCTGGCACCTCTGTAAACCAGCATTCAATTGCCTGAACATGGGTAAGATTCTATGGCACTGGCCATTAAGTTTACCATACAAACTGACCACAATGATCCAGCAACCTGCTAATCCAGCACTGTTTACATTCCCCAATGGGTGCTGGATTATACAGGGTCCACAGTACATGCCAGACTCAATCATGCTAAGAATGAGATTTTAATTGCTGAGGTCAAGGGCCATTTTGGTGACCAGTGATGATTACTATTATAAGGAAACCTCTGCATCAAGGACACCAATGGGACCTGTCTTGTCTAATTTTTCAATAATATCCAATATCCAGTCTTGTGTCACAGTGCAAAAACTCACTGAGGACATTAGATGGATTGTTGTAATGAGTTTCAATCATGAAGTATTCAGCAGCACCAGGACCTCCAAATGAGAAGCTGACATTGTCAGGAAACTGGTAGCCCTGCACATACAATATTATCAACATGCTAATAATTAAACATTAACAGTTATATTATATGCATATTGTAGCATGTGAGCACATACAGTAAAACTGTATATAGCTCAGTAGATCATGGATGAGAATCAAACCTGTGTATGGACACACACACACTGCACATGCGCATACAAATAGTTGCATAAATACCCTGTACAAAGTCACACACATAATATACAACCCCTCATACACCCCACACACATGTATGTATGCATGCAAAAATGTATACACAAACAGAACACACAACAGCACATGGAGAGAAGAAGAGAAAACGCACCTGTCCCCCTACAGCCCAGGCAGCAACAATGGGACTACCATTGCAGCTCCAAAGTGGAGTAATAAAACAATTGTTTCCTTTGAGCTGCTCTGCTGTCAAATTGGAGAAATCATGACCCTTACACTCATAGAGGATCATGTGGTGGACATAAGGGACACTGAGTGCAGGAATAAGTGGTGCAAACTATAGAGAGAAATTTACACATAGTAATCACCAATGTGTGGCATACCACATACACATTGTCATATAAATGCAGTGTTACGCACATAGATCATATGTCTTGTTTGCTCTCTGATTTCTTGAGGCAGTCTGTAACCTGAACACCAGTAGGTAGTGTGTGCAGAAGGAATAGTGATCTGAGAATGGAAGATAATTTAAGTAGGTGACGTGTGTGTGTGTGTGTGTGTGTGTGTGTGTGTGTTTGTGTGTGTGTGTGTGTGTGTGTGTGTGTGTGTGTGTGTGTGTGTGTGTGTGTGTGTGTGTGTGTGTGTGTGTGTGTGTGTGTGTGTGTGTGTGTGTGTGTGTGTGTGTGTGTGTGTGCTTGTGCATCCATGCATGCGTATGCGCAAATGTGTACATGTGTGCGTGCACATGTACGTATGTGTACGTATGTGTGTTGCATCTTGTGCTCATTTCATGTAAATGTCGGAAGACAGAATTATACTTGCATATGATGTGAGCTTACTTACTCCATCGACTGTAAAATTCACACTCTGTGCAGTATCAATGTCATCCTTGGGTCGACCATCCTCAAAGAATGCAATTCCCTGAGATCCTCTGTTTGTTCCGTGATACATGATGTCGATCACACTAGTTGGTCGGTTGTTGTTCCATGCGTATACTATCCTGTTATTGCCCTACAGGATAGACAAGTATGAACACACCCTCTTGTTTAGTACATCTTTGTGTACACAAACACACACACACACACACATACACACACACACACACACACACTAGCAGTACTATACCCATTGGTCACACTTGTACATAGATGGTACAAGTGTTTGTGTGTGTTAATGTACCTGTGGTATATGCATGGCTATACATAATGAGCCAGATGTAATGTACCATGTTTTGGGTCTATGTTGGCATGATTCCAGTTACTGCAGAAAACTCAGTGACATTACTAACGCATATACGGTGCACACATTGGCCACTGTCTGCCCTTTAATATTGGCTGTATTGTTCTGGCAACTCTGGGAGTTATATATATACCAGCTGTAGGTTTTTGCCAACCTCATTTTCACTGTATATACATACCACACACATGAGCCAAATTGTTGAGATGCACACATGAGCACGTGTACACATGTATACAAGCACACACACACACACACACACACACACACACATTAGGATGTGTTTCATCTTTGGATAGATAACGAATGTCACAATTTTTCATCAAACAATTACACTGTATTATATTTAATTTTGCAATATTAGTTGTACAATTGAATGTTTGATGAAAGTTCTGTCAAAGATAAAATATCTGTCTAAAGACAAAAACACATGCAAATTGATCTAGCATGCTGAATTTTTTACAACTACACACACACACACACACACATACACACACACACACACACACACACACACACACACATACACACACACACACACACACACACACACAAACATACACATGCACACACACACACACTTACTCATGTAACACATATGTGTACACTTAGGCATAGGAAGATGTTTTGAAGTTGGGGGGCGAGCAATGAACATCTTGTAACATGAATCTTCTTTGTGTACCATCATGGTGTAGAAACAAAATAATTGTTGTGAAACTAGCATGTAAGTAACCAAGCAAATCTTTGTAACATGATGGGTTTAAGAAAGAAACTCATTTTCTGACCTATTTACAGTTTTGTGCTATCTAAGAGTGCACGGTTCAACAGTTGCTACTGGGACAAAACACTAAAATAAGCACACACATAAAGGAAAGTACTGGGTAAGACACTAAGAGCACGCATGCACAGGCACAGAGGAATGTTTTAGACAAACACCGACTACTGGTAAAGAAAGAGTAACAATTTAAAGTGGAAGGGTGGATGAATGGGTGAATTTCTTCAAAGGTACAAGATGTAGCCTGTGAATCACTTGTTCTGTATAGGAATCTTTGTAATCTATTAGTTTTGGAGAACCAGGCAAAGACCAGCAGGCAAACAAATCCATTAATTGCTTCTTAGTGGCGAACAACGGCAAACCATTCAATTCATGATTGCACAATGTTTGCAAATGGCGGCTTGCGATAGGTAGCGATAAGATGCCAATTTTATTGTTTAGAACTTCCCCTTTGTAGCAATTTTCTGGTGGGAGATGATATATTTGAATTTCAAAGGTGATTTTTAGGGTGCATAGCAGATATTTTTAATATTAGGAAAATGAAAATACCGTCCGTCAACCCCCCCCCCCCCCCTGCATGCCCCCTGGTTCCTACGCCTATGGTACATCACCCACTCATAGACATACACATAATATGATGTCAGCAATAATCCTAGAAACTGTAATGTGTTATACTGTGGACAATAAAGCAAAGATTTTCAATCCTACAAAAATGATGGCATACACATTCATGCATGCATGGGCACGCACACATGTACACACACACACACACACACACACACACACACACACACACACACACACACACACACACACACACATTAAAGCAGCCATAATTGTGAATACCTGAACAATGACTCTGTCTCTCTGTGCGTCTCCTGTATCCAGATTTCGATCAAACTCCAGAATAGTCCATGTTCCGTCAAATCGTCCACCACGCAGCTGCCAGTCACCATCTGTACCTCCGACAGTACTATCGATTGGTGGTAGACTACGCCCCACTGCATAGTGATCCTAATATGAAGAGGTTGAAAAAAGCTTATAGTGGGCGTACTTGACTAGAAGTAAAAGGTTAAAGGGGCAAATCCAGGATTTCCTGACGATTGGTTCTTTTATATCACTTGGTGATTAGGAATATATGTAAATACTAGTACTGCTGCCTCAATGCTGAATGTACTTCTGAAGAAGTGCAGTCAGCACTTTCCTCTTTCCCAAGCTGTAATTTTGAGTGCTAACAAACAATTTACTTTGCACACTTATCACGTTATTTGTCACCTCCACCAATGACAAGCAATGGATCAGGGTTACAGATTATGCGTGTTCGTGCGTTACAAACTCTAAGATGGCTGCTAACGAAGCAGCTAGAGCTACGTAAAAGAGCTAGGACATTCGGCCTAAAAGATTGGTTCTTCTGGATTTCTAAGCCCACATATTTGTTATAATGTGATATTTAGATCATTAGACTTAAAATCCTAGCTGGAATGTAAGTTTAATGTATATAATTCACATTGGGCATGGAAAAGCGGCGGTTCAAATCAGTTTATAAATTAGGATTAGAAGGGGGGGTTCGTCCGAAACCAACGAACCTCCCCTGAATCCGCCTACTACTAATGCTATATGGAACGAATGAGGTTGGCATCCCACATTCCGCACTCAGTCTTACGTTTAGAATTGCCGTCCCTTCGCCGTTAACCCATCCTATGGCCATGTCCGAGTCCTTCATACCACCGTTGGGCGAGATACCCAATCCAACCCATCCTGTTGTACGAACACGAGCAGCGAAGCGAATTTCTGAGTTGGCTGGGACGTAGGTCCAATATAGCTCGTAGTTATTACTGGAGAGAACTTTGCAGTTTTCGTAGTTGTTGCTGAGGGTCGGATCAGCGTTGGGACAAAACTGTCCTGAAACTCCCACCAAGATGGCACCCAGCAGGAAAGAAAACTGGAAGAACGAAATCATCTCTTGATTCTCAAAGGCAGGATACGTACTGGTTTGAAGATTCTGGCGTTTTCAGACAACTCTCCTATTTATATATACCTTGGCCTGCCCACACATTGCGCAACGACCAGGTAACTGTTTTGAATAAAAAATATAGCACTTCTACTTATAGAGAACAAGTTGCTAAGTCCAGGCACGTGGACACACAATTCCCTCTCAGATTTGATACAACACTGAAAACCTGAAGTGATATTATCAAGAAATATTAAATTTTAAATTAGTGGTTCATGTCAACAACTTTCATATATACTGGCCACAGTGAACATCTTGTTCTTTAACTACATGCACAGACTTTATAATAAGAATACCATAATTGCATAACACATGATATGTTGAGTTCTTAGACTACGATAAACATCATTGTCAATTATAGCGTGATGCCAACCCCAAATTAGGATATAAACAATATATTAACAACAATAATGAGAACTGTTTCTAACGTTATGAAAGAACAGACTGATAATAATAATAAAAAGTAATTTAGCTGTGGCTTTTGGCAATCTGAAGGGAATAGGGCTCCACGATGCTTGAATAGCATGCAGCGTGATGCTTGAATATTAATTTTTGTTGTTTCTCATGAAATGCATATTAAATGTCATGTAATAAGCACTTCATTGAATCAATCTTTGTAACTGCTATATGGAGAAACAAATTCTTGGAGATTTTATGTGTGGTTCTTTATATCAGGAGTTACTCTATTAGTATTATTATTACTATTATTATTCTTTCACGCACACAGTGGAGGTTCCTCCGTCAGCCAATGGCTGGTGTAAATGGGGGATCAACCTTAAAAAAAGGGTGTAAAAACATTTTAAAATAGTAAAATGATGTAGGATTGACACAGGGTTGTGCAAAAAGGCACTATCAAAAAACAATTCTCTAAAAACATTTGGAACAAGGGTAAGTTGCCAAACCGGTACAGGACTATGTGGGCAAAAGGCAAGACAGGCATAGGGCTATAGACGAGCATAGGACTACACATACATGAGGTTAGACGGGTATATATATAGGGCTAGACAGAGTTTAGTTGGACTGAGTGCACACTGTGCAAATTCCTACATCCCACATGTACAGCACATTATACAGTACATATGTGCTGCGAGATGTACTCAGATTTAATTCGGACCAGAAATGGGATGTATCTCAGGAAAGCCCAAACATGAGGGTGTTAAGATTGCTTATTTTCAGCTGCAATGTCCTCTTTGGTGTAACAATAACAAGTCAATGACCCTAAAATGTGCCATATTAATTTGAGTGAATTACAGCCATTGACTCCTCCATAGAGGCAACAAATTAGTTGACTCTTGTGGCAAGGTCAACACTTAGTTTGGTTAACTAAACTAAGCTAATTAAACTAAGTTAAACTTAAAGTTGGTCTTTAGTTAGTGTTTTTAACTCAAAATTGGCTGTGTTTTTGGTACCCATAAGTAAAGAACGTTACAATTAGACATAATAAAATTAAACTAAATTCTGTTTCTAGCTGTTGTTGTACATAAATGCAGTAAAGTGTCTACATGCACGAAGCATACCTATACCTCAGTCAATGAAGAAAGTGTGTGGGTTTCACAATGACATACATGATGCTGCCAGGCCCCGGGAACTACATAGCTCTTCTATCATGAGTGGTATTACGAGAAGACATCTCAGTGAGGGCCTGCACACAATTTTGGACATTCTACCGTACGCTTGGAAACTTTCGTGGTACTAAACTTTCGCAGTTTTCACGGTACTGCAGGGCATCCACGAAAATTAAATCCGTGAAAATCCTATTAGACCCTTCATGTTCAGCGCTATGCACAGGAGTCTTTTCAAAGAACAAAGAAGCAGGAGTGTCGAACATTTCGTATATTATACCGTTCGTTTTCTCGTCCGTTATGTCGATCAAGTCATTCTTTACCCCATTCTCCATATCTGACTAAAATCTGGAAGGCAGCTGGAGAAGACCAACTGCAACAATTCACACTTATATTGATAACTGTTCCACGGACTAACAACCACGCTAACAAACAGAGCAGCCATTTTCAGTGCATAATTTATGTAGGATATTGTTGAACTAATATAAAATCCCATCTAAGATCTGTGAATTTGCTAATTCTGCATTCGCGAATAATTTAGTACTGCGAAAATCCTCAAGTGTTGTGTCCGCGAAAATTTAGTACCGCGAAAATTTCCGAGCACACGGTATCTAGTACTCTGGTAAAGTTATGAACTACAGGCCGGTAGTGAAGAGTCATTCTATAACCTGAGAACCTCCTAATCCGACATTTATCTCAGGTCCCAATTGCAATGAGAGTCTCATTCAAGTTTTTAACCCACGCACAGCATTCCTGACCTCTGTGTAACCAATGCCAACACAAGGACCTGTGTAAGAAACAGTATTGGAATCCTTGCATGGAATTTGGCATATGGATATCGTGTGTTGTACAAGATCCAGAGGTAGATAACAATAAATATTCATGTGGGATGTAACTGGCTTTAATCCCATAGCACTGATGCTATATAGCATGATACTAAGCAAGGTTGTGTCAAGGAGAATAGTATGACTATAGAAGCATAATTATGTAACAGTTTTATATATGCATTTAATTTAGTGGCAACCACTAACTTAAAGGTTATAAGTATATAATATATATATATATATATATATATATATATATATATTACCTTAAAGTTTATAAAAGGCAAGAGTTATGTTAATTGTTGTTGGTAATAGTGAGTCAAATAGACACTCCTCACTATGTTCTGAAGGCTATTCAAGCACTTTGCCATTGAATTAGATCAAAATGAGGACAGGAGATGGTACCCTGGCCATACCCGTACACCTAGTAAATACAGCTGTTGCAAAACACTGTGTCAAATGCTTTGCACATGCACACATACGCACACACAAGTGCGCATGCACACGCACACACAAGCGTGCATGCACACGCACACACAAGCACACA
>CAUJGJ010000313.1:8764978-8769978 GCA_963170055.1 Halisarca cf. caerulea | reverse complement strand
CAAGTTCTACTGTATATGCAATTCTCCTATATAAAATATATATAATTAACTTCAACTGTATAATACATACTCTGCATACAATGCATACACTGGGTGCATATTATATAACACAGTACATTTACTTCAAGGAAGTGTAGAAATTTTGGAATGTACTTAGTGCTAAATCACTGGTACACTTCGTCAACTGGATTCTTGGATAGTAGTAGAGGAAACTTAGACACATTTCATCAGTTATAGCATAACCACCCTGCAAGGATTAAGAAGGAAGTGTGTGTGTGTATATATGTGTGTGTGTGTGTGTGTGTGTGTGTGTGTGTGTGTGTGTGTGTGTGTGTGTGTGTGTGTGTGTGTGTGTGTGTGTGTGCGTGTGTGTGTGTGTGTGTGTACATGTGTGTGTGTGTGTGTGTGTGTGTGTGTGTGTGTGTGTGTGTGTGTGTGTGTGTGTGTGTGTGTGTACATTTGCACATACGCCTATAGATGCATTATAGATGTGCGCATTCATGTGTGTATATTAGCCGACATGTATTACACACATCCAAACGCACCACTACTGTACTATTGGTTGTCCGGTAATCACACTCCAACACCAAGCGGTCTCCCTGAGTGTGCATTAAACATGATGTTTACCAGTACAATGAAACCTCCATAATCCGACACTCCATGGCCGAGACTGAAATTAGATGTCAGATTGCAGAGGTTGTCGGATTATCCAGTGCTTCTTAGTACAGTCTAACATGGTGACTGTACCTCATAACATGGTTGGATTAGAGGGAATGTTGGATTATAGAGGTGTTGGATTACAGAGGTCCCACTGTATATATGCAGCATATTGCAATAGTACATGCACAATGAAAAACATCCATGACGAATCAGATTTATTCATCATTTAACTCCCCATCCCCCATTGCCCTGTCCCCTCCCGAAAGAATTTTATCGGCTTCTTATACTGTGGGACCTCTATAATCTGACACGCTATGGGCAGGGAAATTGTGTCAGAATATATGTATGTAAGGTTGTCGGATTACAGAGTGACTCCTACCATAATTTAATGATAATATGGTGACTGTACCTTGTATGGGGATTGATGGCCGGATTATTAAAAAGAGAATGCCTTACAGAGTTTCCACTCTACTATGTAACAAATGGCAGGCAATGTATGTACATTAAACCAGCGATGCCGCACCAAATCTGTGCTAAGGAATATAGGTCATATATACAGGATATGCAAGAATGTATATAAAAACTATAAAAACTTGGATCAGGGTGCCAGTAATTTTCAATCGTACCAACTATGTTGGAATGTGCATAGCTAGGACTAGCTCACTGGCATGATCTTCCGAAATCTGAAATCCAATGAAGTGAATGTTCGGGAAACTGGGTCTGTATTACAGATCTTGGTCAAAGGCTGGTGTGATCTCCACATCTCTGCGATACTGTCTCAAGCTCAGTGATTTCCCTAGAGTAAGTATGGCACACGACATGTGGTATACAGATATTCGTTTTCTTGAGTCCTTTTCAATTATGGCACCATTATATATAGTTCCTAAATACTATCTGGACAAATCTGCATGAAACTCGATCGATCCATGGTGATTCGACAAGGTCGATGTAATTTCAGGATATTGTTTTTATTTACTTTAATTATGTAATGCTACATAGCTAGTCAGGTAAACAAAGATAAGTTGGACATTTCAGCAACCTAGGGCAGCCTTCATCAGTGAGTACAATGACATTCACAAACACATGTGTTTGAATAGATTCTAGTAAGGGAACCAAAGCGTACACTTGGGTTGGGGAGGGGAGGGGGACCCGGTATACAATTCAGTCCGACAGCATTGAATAAACGTATACGAATAGAACTCATGCAAGATCTGGCACCAGATTTTATCCACACCATACATGGGGTATTATACTGTAGATATGTAATTTATGTAATTTAAAGAACCTACAAATTTTCATCTGTGCTAGTTTTAGTACAATACTGAGTAATTATAAAGTTTCACGATACCATGATATAAAATTATTTAAAAAATCAAACAAGTGATTCAAGTTTAAATAGTGTGGGTCGCCTACGGCCCTGGAAACTTGAATCACTTGGAAATTGTCGCTATATAATATTCACAAAATTAACACATTGAAGAACTCCTTTGCTCTAAAAGACTCTTTGCTGATGAAATGAGGAATAAACAAATGAATTTCATTGAAATATATATAGCCAAAAGATTAAGTACCGCCTTAATGTCTGCCATGTTGTTGACATAATTCTTATTATAATGGAGGTAGGCCGATTTTTTGTTCGCACTAATCTAACCAACCGTGCGAAGAATTCGCAGCGAACTTTTAACAACGTTCCTAGCGCTATTCGGTGGGTGACCTCCAAGGGGTTTCTTTCCGTTTGCTTGCGAAATGAAGGATTTTAGAAATTTGCCCGTACTTGGCTACGAAGCGCCATATTTAGTTTACGAACGAAAGCGGACAAATATACAGCTTTTCCTTTACAATCCTTTGTCCGGTAACTCCTCCTAGGAAAAGAAAGCGATCACTTTATGGCCATCTTAGATTATCGATACGACAGTCTGAGAGTGATATTAACTATATAGCGGAAAGTGGTCTCTTCGCAAAACGTGAGCGGCTATAACCTGCCTCGGGGAAATCGGCCATTTTCAACAATGTCTGCGGTATACGGAATTTTTCGGGGAATACACGATACGCTGCGCTGACACGCATGTGTGGCAAAACTTGAACATTCTACAAAATGACTGATTCATAAACACGACAGAAAACACACACAGTCAAAGGAAATTAGCCTACAACACCAATGCAACAAGTATGTGTGGCACAATACTCTAATTCTATCCATATAGCAAATCGCAGTGGGATGTGGTGGTGGTGTGTATGTGTGTGTGTGTGTGTGTGTGTGTGTGTGTGTGTGTGTGTGTGTGTGTGTGTGTATGTGTGGGCACGGCATGCGTGTGTATATGGTGTGTGTGTATGTTTGCATGTGTGTGTACGCGCGTGGGGGGAAGGGAGGGAGGGAGGGAGAAAAGAAAGGGGGGAGGGAGAGAGGTGTGTGTATGTGTGTATGCATGTGGGGGGAGGGGGAGGGAGGGAGTGAAGGAGGGAGGGAGAGAGATGTGTGAGAGGTGTGTATACGTGCGTGTGTACGTGTACGTGTACATGTACATGAGTGTGTGTGTGTGTGTGTGTGTGTGTGTGTTTGCATGTGCGTGCATACGTGTGTGTCACATGTGTGTGTATCTGTGTACATGTGTGTGGTGTGTGAGTGTGTATGTGTGAGAGAGGAAGAAAGAAAGATGGAGGGAGGGAGGGAGGAAGGGAGAGAGGGAAGGGGGAGAGAGGGAGGGAGAGAGAGGTATGAGAGGTGTGTGTGCGTGTGTACGTGTGTATGTGTGTACATGTGTGAAGGGAGGAAGGAAGGAAGAGAGGGTAGGGGGAGGGAGGGAGGGAGGGAGAGAGAGGTATGAGAGGTGTGTGTGTGTGTGTGTGTGTGTGTGTGTGTGTGTGTGTGTGTGTGTGTGTGTGTGTGTGCGTCTGCACGGCATGCGTGTGTATATGGTGTGCGTATATGCGTGCGTGTGTGTGTACATGTGCGTGTGTGTACGTGTGTGGGGGGAAGGGAGGGAGGGAGGGAGAAAAGGAAGGGGGAAGGAGGGAGGGAGAGAGGTGTGTGTATACATGTGGGGGGGAGGGGGAGGGAGGGAGTGAAGGAGGGAGGGAGAGAGATGTGTGAGAGGTGTGTGTACGTGCCTGTGTCTACGTGTGTATGTGTACGTGTGTGTGTGTGTGTGTGTGTGTGTGTGTGTGTGTGTGTGTGTGTGTGTGTGTGTGTGTGTGTGTGTGTGTGTGTCTGCGTGTGTATGTGTACGTGTGTGTGTGTGTGTGTGTGTGTGTGTGTGTGTGTGTGTACATGTGTGTGTGTGTGTGTGGTGTGTAAGTGTGTATGTGTGTACATGTGGTGTGTGTGTGTGTGTGTGGTGTGTAAGTGTGTATGTGTGTACATGTGGTGTGTGTGTGTGTGTGTGTGTGTGTGTGTGTGTGTGTGTGTGTGTGCGTGTTTGTGCGTGCGTGTGCATGTGTTTGTGTGTGCATGTGTTTGCGTGTGCATGCATGCATGTGTGTGACATGCGTGTGTATGTGTGTGGTGTGTGTGTGTATGTGCGAGAGAGGAAGAAAGAAGGAGAGATGGAGGAAGGGAGAGAGAGAAGGGGGAGGGAGGGAGGGAGAGAGAGGTATGAGAGGTGTGTGTGCATGTGTACACGTGTATGTGTGTACGTGTGTGGAGGGAGGGAGGAAGGGAGAAAAGGAAGGGGGAAGAAGGGAGAGAGGAAGAGGTGTGACAGGTGTGTGTATGTGTGTATATATGTGCCCGTGCACGTACATGCATGTGTGTGGTGTGTAAGTGTGTATGTGAGTAAATGTGTACATGGTGTGTGTGTGTGTGTGTGTGTGTGTTTGTGTGTGTGTGTTCGCGCGCATGTGTGTATGTGTGTGTGTGTGTGTGTGTGTGTGTGTGTGTGTGTGTGTGTGTGTGTGTGTGTGTGTGTGTGTGTGTGTGTGTGTGTGTGTGTGTGTGTGTGTGTGCATGTGAGTGTACATGTGATACTTAAAGCAGATTTGAAGCAATTTTGAATGCAAGAACTGCACTTTATGTCACTACTATACACTTGACATAAGAGTTACACCCGTGTGACTAACTAACTAGCTTACTATGAGCTTATTCTTGATATAGACATTTCACTCAAATAGATTGATTAATTCACTTGATACAACCTCTTCACTTGATATAAGGGTTGCACCCGCCACCCGAACTAGGGGTGAAGGCGGCCAAAGGCCGCCTTTACCCCTAGTTTATGTAATAGAGTATTACCATAAACATACACACACTTTAAATTATATGTTTTGATGAAATCTTACTTGAGAGCATTGAAGGATTGCAATAGCTAGTGTGTCTGAAGGACAAAGTACTGAGCACCACCAGG
>CAUJGJ010000313.1:8752478-8759978 GCA_963170055.1 Halisarca cf. caerulea | reverse complement strand
CATCACATTAAGGATCGAATCAGTATTAACTAAATGTGAGGATTAATAGTTGGCTTAACCCATAAAAACATCGACTAGCCCATGCAAACAGTGTCACACGAAATGGGATCTGTATTGCGTCCTGCATGTATCTAATATGCGATACATGCAGGATGCAATTCAATACTATTTACAACATAGAACATAATGCAAGTGCAGTACCTCAACAATGTCTATGTCTCCCTGTGCGTCTCCTGTTTGCAGCTTACGACCATACTCCAGAATGGTCCATGTTCCATCAAAATGTCCCTTATGTAGCATCCAGTCCCCATCTCTACCTCCCACTCTCGGATCACTGTCAATCGGAGGACGACTGTAAGCTACTGCGTAGTGATCCTACACAGTTCACAAACAGATCAATTGGGCAGGATTAAAACATGCATGCATGGCGTATACATATATATATTTGGTGATAGTAAATTAAATGCAGTTGCTGCAATACTTCGTATAACTTTAATGACAATAAATATATACCCATATCGACTTGCCCATGGAAACACACTTCATATTCACACTCACATATATGTATGTAGTACACGTGCACACACACACATGCATGTATGCACACACACACACACACACACACACACACACACACACACACACACACACACACACACACACACACACACACACACACACACACACACACACACACACACACGCACACACACACACACATTCTTGTGCACACACACATACAGCCATACATGCACATGTACATCCTGGACCACATACAATGCACACCAACACCAACACAAAGTGCTCAGTGATGCAAATCATAGACCATGATGGTATCCTTTAGATAAATATGCCCACACTTACATGCACACATGCTGCATACACAATCATGATACCTTCTACACAGTGCACATGTAAACACGAAATCATACGTTCAGAACTGCCGTCCCGTCGCCGTTAACCCATCCTATGACGATGTCGGAGCCGACCATACCACCGTTGGGCGAGATACCCAATCCAGCCCATCCCGTTGTACGAACACGAGCAGCGAAGCGAATTTCCGCGTTGGCTGGGACGTAGGTCCAGTAGAGCTCGTAGTTGTTACTGGAGAGAACTTTGCAGTTTTCGTAGTTGCTGCTAAGGGTCGGATCAGCGTTGGGACAAGACCGCCCTGAAACTCCCACCGAGATGGCGACAAGTAGAGTAGAAATTTGGAGGAATGAAGTCATTACCGATCGATATTGGAGACCACACAACTGATCGCGATGAATGCCTGGTCCTTCTTGACGATCTTATTTATACAGGTTATTTGCGCTGGGGCGCACGTGGCAGGATAATTATATTCATATATATGCACTTGAGGCTTTGGGAAACGGAGGGGGATGGATTAGAAAGTTAAGGGCTTGTGCTAGACATTTTGGATGGGAGGACTTAAGTGGGGAATCTGTGAAAGGGATAACTCAGAATGAGCTTAAGGATATGCTGAGGGGAATTGCATGGGGAAAAGTAACAGAAGAGTGGGGCAGGGATTTGCAGGGAAGGCCTAAACTGAGCATCATGAAGTCTATGTGCGAAAGTGGACACCGAGCCAGCTGTGCATGTGTGCCCAACAAGGTGCGCAGGTCGATCCTGGCCAAGTTGAGAGAGGGCACTGCTCCGTTTAGAATTGAAGCTGGAAGATGGAGGGGACTTGCAAGAGAGGAAGGGATATGCATGCACTGTTCACTGGGAGAAGTTGAAGATGTTTACCACTGGATGATGAGGTGTACGGCATGGGCAGAGAGTAGGACCCGGCAGATGGAAGAGGTGAATTGTTTGATTGATGTACCCAATTTGACTGATGAGGAGGTGGCAGAATACATAATGGATAGAGCATGTACCAATTACCAATTGATGAAGAGATTAGAAGGGATGTGGAAAGAGAGATTTGAGGAATGATTGTCCAGAGCTTATATGTATGTCTAACTCTAATCATAGGTTGCATGTACGTGTTATATGGTGATGTGTGTATGGCATTGTATATATATTGTGATAGTGCTACATTGGACCTGTGTTGGTCCTAGTGTCGCAAGACATGATGCACTGTAATCAATAATAATAATATATGTACGCATTGTATACAGGAAACCTGTATAATGTGGACACCAAAGGTGACCTGATTTTCGAGGGTTACCATGATAAAAATATCTGTAAGTTTTGTATGAGAATTTTGAACCATAATCTAATGTCCAGTTTAAACAGGTGTCCAGATTTACAAGTGTCCTGCATAACAAGTTTGAATTCACTGTAAACTACACACAGTCACACCTCATTTAGACTATCCGGAAACCTCATTTATCCGACGCTCTGTTGTGAATCCCCACCACTAAACTGTACACAATTCTACATGATTTATTCAACACCTGCTCTTATGAACAAATCGATCAACTTATAAATATTATAAATTGCTCGATCATCATCATATGCATCGTATGTTATTTGATTCATGCAGGATAAAAATGAAAATGCACGGGCTATGCACATGTACAATATAATAATAGTTATGAATAAAGTTCAGAACCTCGCGAAAATAGTCTTGTTCCCAGACCCATGCACTTCCTATGGCCTGGGAACGAGACTACGCTTAAAGGAATCTTAACATAGAAATTGAATTGGGATTGGGAATGTGGGTGAAATGATTGCATAACAGTAGTATAAACGTGATCTATTAATCCATATTGTGAGCTAGTCTAGCTCATATATACCTAAATTTGATCCCTTTGATCCTATGTATATGAAAGGGAAGGTATGCAACAACATTTGAAGCCAATTGCAGTTGAGGGTCTGACTATGTGAGACTGGCTCATATTCAATAATTGTCATTAGAGCTGTGATACCTTCTGCGATAATCTGCTGCATGCATATGTTTGGATTGTGCATAATAGCTCATTTCACTTGATGATTTGTCTCTTGCAAGTACCATCATACAGCTTTTCATAGTTTGGCATAAACTACAAATCAGGTTTAGTTTTGTACAGCCATATATAAGCATGAACTATAAACTGCCTCGATTGACATGGGAATTAAGTTGCATGTGTATACCGAATGTTGCATGAACATTTGATCTGCATCCATTACAGTATAGTATGTTTTGTGATTTACCAATCATCTACATGTGTTGATAGTCAATTGAGACTTTGACTTTCATTGAATGTGTCATCTGTGAGTTAGCATAAAGTAATATGACAAATATATAGATTGATGTGGATTCCGGCCAATACATGTATCAGCTGCTGATACAGTTCGACGAAAGAAAGTTGGGGCACCTTTCATTTATACATATTAATAGCTTTGAGTTCAATTAGACCTTACAACCATTCATATTTTACAATAGCATAATTATGGAATACGGTAGTACTCCATATGTAGGGTTGACACGGAAAAACATGGCCGCCATACATTAGCGCAAATTTTGTTTACGTCTGAAAACTAACGATGCAGTACAGTTAGTAGCATATAGAAGTGATATTGGTGCCTTTTGACACACTAGCTATAAGATGAAGTAGTTAAAACCCTTCGTAGGCCAATTTCTTTAAAGAACTTCAAAATTTTAGACGAAAATGTATGGCTACGCAACACCAATACCATTTTAATGTGTCAAATCATATTATTACTCAAAAGAATAATGATATGAGTACAAAAAAGAGGTAGAGGACCTCAGACACAGGGGTGTGTAATAATATGATCATGTGATCACAGGTACAATTACTTCCCTGCAGGGCAAGGTCGGGACAAAGGAAAAGAGAATGACAGCAAAGTACAGACATATAGACAAAAAATACAGGAAAAAAGCAATAACAACAACAAAAAAACCATACAACAAAAAAACCCACAAAGAACAGCTATTACTAGAAGACAGTAAAGGCAAATATTGAAATTAACAGTGGTAACAATACGATGATCATAAATAAGACAAGGACCATGATGGACATGAACGAGCATTGAAGATAGTGTGGCTACAGTTAATAGTAGTCTTTGCTATGTTTGTTAGGAGATGACGCCTATCACGGACTTTAAATAGTGGAGCTGCAGCTTTTAGGGCCGAGAAGGCGTGATGTGAGTAGTGGCCCAGCGAGCCAATCTCCATTGTGTGGAGCTGGGCTGAGTAGCCCAGAGCTTGCAAGTCTGAAATTAGAAGTTGGTAATTTGGTTTACAGAGCTTGAAATCTCGAGCTTTAGTCATATTGGTGGCGGAATTCCAAGGGACGGTGAGCTCCA
The DNA here is from genome assembly GCA_963170055.1 of Halisarca cf. caerulea. Taxonomy (NCBI): domain Eukaryota; kingdom Metazoa; phylum Porifera; class Demospongiae; order Chondrillida; family Halisarcidae; genus Halisarca; species Halisarca cf. caerulea. The sequence goes on along the minus strand of CAUJGJ010000313.1, from coordinate 8,755,721 downwards.
AGAGAATGATGTTGTTGTTACTCTTCATGAAAATATCAGGTCTCGCTGTGGTTGAAATGATGCATGGAGGAAGGCACGGTTGCTTAGGGGCTATCATGTGCTCTGAACTCAGGAATATCAGCAAACACTGCATGAGGATGATGGATTGAATTCCTTCAAGAAATGTGTCAGGAGGAGCAGGATCTTGTCGTGACGCCAGGTGTATCGGCCATCTTCTAAGGCCTTGGGGCAACAGTTGAGGATGTGCTTCACATTACAAAGTGGAGTGTCACACAGTGGGCATTTCCTACTAAACTTATAGTTCCAGCGAACCAAAGTACTAGGGGATGGCAATGTTTCACTACATGCGCGTAAAACAAAGGACAGTTGGCCATTTGGGAGACCAGTCATTATTCTCTTCCGCAGACTGTCCTCATGTTCAAGAGGGAGAACATCTAGCAATGAGTTTTGTATCTGGAGTTGTTCCAGTGATTTCTCAAGCCCAACACATTGCTGTTGTACAATTCTGGCTTTTGAGCGTCTAATGATGGAAGACTCATTTACTCTGGAGGAGATTTGCCTTGAGTTTTGGATAGAAGCAGCGGTATTCTTGATTATTTCAATATCTTGCACTGACATGTGATGAAGGTCTTTCAAGGTATCCTGGTCAAGACCTAGAATACACTCGGATACTGACGGGTCTGCTGATGACATAACACGAGTGAAGAAACCGATTTTCACTTCTTCTTCATATGATGGAAGCGGTTTTAGGCCAAGACCATCTTTGTGGAACAGTATGACCTTAGATAGACAAGGAGGAAGATGGAGCCATTTTCAGATGAAACGTGTTAGAGTGCGTTGGATTCCACCCAGTTGCAATTGTGAGAAATTATCAACTGCAAGATAGAATTGGGCATTACGGAGGATAAAATGGTGGAAGATGTACACTTTATATTCTCCTCTATATAATAGGAGAAGAATCTAGTGAGAGAACTTGAGATAATAGCAAATTGTTAAGCTTATCAGTGGCAGCTTTCCTGGTTGTAGGAAGATTATGACCGAGGATCTTCCCAAGAAATTTTGTTGGCTTGTGAGCTACATTAGTGGTGTTGCCCGAGTCACCAATAGCAAACACTTTGGATCTGTCAATTTGCTTTCCATTGTAAACAAGTGAAATACACTTAGATGGCTTTAAATGAAGATCTAATTGTTTGCAGCTATCATTAATTTCTTAAAGGGAGGAAGCATGTTCCTTTGGATCAGAAGAAATAAGGGACAGGTCATCAGCATAGGATTTGCAGCAGTGTGGCCGAGAGGAGCAATATTTTGGAGTGCCTAATTTAGCACGAATCCTTGGGACCTTGACTGTGGGTGGTATTTGAAGGGAAGGGAGGTACGTACTTCTTAGAGTTCCCCGATGCTAGATGCCAGGAGATATCATGCAAATTCACTCTTTCTTGCAATCCTAGTTGGTAAACAATTAGAGAAGTGCCATCGGGAAAGTGATCTGCGATCTGACATCTATACCATCCTGGAGGCTCATTAGAGTCCTTTTCATCCCATTCCACATAGACATAAGCTGAAATTGGTGGTAAATTTTCAGAATTAGGAAATCAATGGGAAACGGAGTGCGTATCCTCCGGATTTGAGGCTATTAGCTAGCTGTACTATTGTATTGAATGCCAAGAGGAATATTGTTGGTGACAATGTATCTCCTTGGAATACACCTCTTTGGATGGGGAAAACCACTGTTGACCAGGCCCTGGTAGAAACAAAAGCTGTAAGCTTGCTATATGCATTGCAGATGTAACGGGTAATCTCTGAAGGGACATGAATGTATTCAAGCATATCCACAATTAAACGATGTGAAATGGAACCAAAAGCATTTCGTAGATCAAGAAAGGTGATGCACACTGGCAGTCCATGCTTCTTTGCATTCTCAATGATAGTAGAGACAGTAAATATGTGCTCATATACACCTGACATACCAGAAAGAAAACCTTTCTGGACACTAGGATCAATGACCTCGTTCTCCAAGAGAAATGACTCCAGCCTACAGGCAATAATGCGGTGGAAAAGCTTCCCTATTACAGAGGTAATAGCAATCGGTCTGAAGTTGGCAGGGTTTGAGGTATCATCATCTTTGTGCAAAAGGATAATACAACCAATACACCAAGAGTCAGGACAAGTTGGATCTTCAAGCAAGATTTTTGAGTATAAGGTGGCTAGAATGTGTTGTAAACTGGGTAGGGATTTCAAGTGATGATAAGAGATTCCATTGCAGCCAGGGCTAGAATTTGATGAGCATCTACGAAGGGCTGCTCTTACTTGCTTATAGGTAATAGGGGATAGATCAAAGGGCACAGAAATACAAGGTTTAGGCATAACTTTGTGAACAAACGATGGTAGCTGCTGGTACTGACAATGCCGACTACTGAAATTGTCTTTAAAATACTCAAAACACGTGTCAACCGAGAACGTTGGTTCTAATGACATACTGGAAGACAAAATGGACTGAGCAAAGGTTTGTGGATTTTGTCTAAACTTCTTTTCAAGATGTGTAATATGTCTGGAATCTGTAGGAGAGTTTTTGATGAAACGATTATGCGCACGTACTACAGTTAGAAAAGGTTTGGGATTGCTAGTTATATTTTTCCTTAAAGCATTCTTCAAATACCTGATACATTGCGGTAATTTTTTATTCTTCTTCTCGTCGTTTTTTCGAACTGAGCTACAGGTCGCCACGAAGGGTCCAGAGGTCTCATCTTTCGCCAGTGAGCTCCGATTGTTAGCGCGAAGTACCTTTTGTAGGTTTTGAAGCAACACCTACACTTCTAAAGCGAGAAAAAAATTAATAGACAAATCCCATACATTCGCCGGATCAGCGAAATGGCTACGCGAGACTAGACGTACGCGTACGTACACAAGGTCTGTACTTCGATGATCGTCGACTTCAGCGCTAGCTCTTTTCGTTCGATCATTTGTTACTAGATGGGTACATTGATATTAGTCAGGTAACTGCATAGATTTCTAGTTTCTTTATCTTACAAGATTTGATCGTGTTCCTTCTCAACTGCAGTGGAAACCTATTCAAGCAACCGTTTCACTATAAAAGGAAAAACCGCACGAACAAGGGTATATAAAAACAAGTTAAAAATGGTAAAATGACGTGGGATTGACACAGGATCTTTCAAAAAGCCATTATCAAAAAAGGATTCTCCAAAAACACTTGGAACAAGGGTAAATTGCAAAACCGGTACAGGG
>CAUJGJ010000313.1:8739978-8742478 GCA_963170055.1 Halisarca cf. caerulea | reverse complement strand
ATACTTTTGATAGAAAAATTATGAACTATGAACATTGTATATAGTGTTGATTTATTAGACTTTTGAAGTTTATTGGTTATAATGAGGCTTCGAAATACCACACTTGCATGTGGTTCCTGATTCTGTCCTGCACGCACAACAGTGCTTTGTAATGTTTGCTGTTTATGAATATACATATATACTCACTTTAGATGGCTTCCTAGAACAGTCAAATGTCCTAACTCCCTTCTCATAGGCGTCTTGAAGCTTCGTTCTTGAGCCTTGGTCCCAGGAGAAGTCATTTAAAATCGCTTTGGGGTTTAGACCATACTTCAGAATACTCAGATTTACTTCCCCCTGTTGTGTAGCACTGAGCAGATGTAATACAAAGTCAGCGATAGTTGACTTATGTAATAAATTTAAAATCTATTGCATTAGACTTTATTACAGTCAAACTCTGTTAGTAAGTACCTAGGTTAGTTAGTACTCATGGATAGTAAGTATAATACTCATTGCTCTCTCCCTACCTCATGCAATACTATTGAAAGCACCTTGGTGAGTATGTACCTCTGATAGTGAGTACCTATTTTCCCTTCCCTTGAGGGCACAGTGAAATCTCTTTAATTAGAACCTTGATTTTCCGGTAAAAAAGTTCTAATTATCCATAAGTTCTAATTAACCAGTCACATATGTACTCCCTACATTAGGAACTGTACATTCATCAATGTTTGAATTAAGCCCGATATTCTAATTATCATGGTTCTAATTATCGAGATTTTACTGTACTTACTATCCAAGTTCTCGTACTGTATATGCAACTCTTATCCATAACTTAATGTAAACTTCAACTGTATAATACTCTGCATACCATGCATACAATGGGTGCTATTATTATAATGTGATACTTACTTCAAGGAGGTGTAGAAATTCTGGAATGTACTTAGTGCTAAATCACTTGTACACTTCGTCAACTGAACTCTTGGATAGTAGTAGAGGAAACTTAGACACATTTCATCAGTTACACCATAACCGCCCTGCAAGGATTAAGAAGGAGGTGTGTGTGTGTGTGTGTGCGTGTGTGTGTGTGTGTGTGTGCGTGCGTGCGTGCATGCGTGTGTGTGTGTGTGTGTGTGTGTGTGTGTGTGTCTGTGTGTGTGTGTGTGTGTGTGTGTGTGTGTGTACATTAGCACATACGCCTATAGAATTATAGATGTGTGCATGCATGTGTGTATATTATAAGCCGACGTATATTAAACATCCAAACGCACCACTACTGTACTATTGGTTGTCCGGTAATCGCACTCCAACACCAAGCGGTCTCCCTGAGTGTGCATTAAACATAATGTTTATCAGTATGCAGATATCGCATGAGTACATACACAATGAGAAGTATCGATGACAAATCAGATTTATTAATCATTTAACCCCCCTTCCCTTCCCCGTTGCCCCGTCCTCTCCAAAAAAATTATCAGCTTCTTATACTGTGGAACTGGTACTCTGTGGACAGGGAAATTGTGTCACAATATGTAAGGTTGTCGGATTACAGAGTAACTCCTACCATACTTTAATGATATTATGGTGACTGTACCTCATATGGGGATCGACGGCCGGATTAAGAAGAGAATGCCATACAGAGTTTCCACTCTACTATGTAACAAATGGCAGGCAATGCATATACATTAAACCCGCTGCTGCACCAAACCTGTGCTAAGGTATATAGGTACGTATATACAGGATATGCAAGAATGTATATAAAAACTTTGAACTCTGATCAGGGTGCCAGAAATTTCAATCGTAATAACAATGTTGGGATGTGCATAGCTATAGGGCTAACTCACTGGCATGATCTTCCGAAATCCAATGAAGTGAATGTTCTGGAAACTGGGACTGTAGTACAGGTCTTGGTCAAAGGCTGGTGTGATCTCAACATCTCTGCGATACTGTCTCAAGCTCAGTGATTTCCCTAGAGTAAGTATGGCACATGACATGTGGTATACAGTTGTTTTCTTGATCGAGTCCTTTTCAATTATGGCACCAATATATATATAGTTCCTAAATACTGTCTGGCCAAATCTACATGAGACTCGATCGATCCATGGTGATTTGACAAGGTCGATGTAATTTCAGGATATATTTGTAACACTTTAGCTGTGTCTCATTAGACTTCTAAACATTCATGGTGTATGTGTTGGTATAGTAACTTGATAGTGTTGTTTAGTAATTAGCGCTTAACATTGAACAAAGGACTATTGTGTTATAGTTATGTCTAGGACCCACGTGTTATGTCCACGTGTACAGTTGTTGTACTTGTGTGATCAGTGTAGGCTAGAGAGTTTGTAGTTGCCGACCGTGTTCGGCTGTTTTGGTCTTAGTAATTATTGCTCAAGTTCAAGTGTTCGATCCGCGCATGAACGGTATTGATCCACAGTGTTGAAGCAATTCGTTACATATTGATTTTATTTATTATTATTATGTAATGCTACATAGCTAGTCAGGTAAACTAAGATAAATTGGACATTTC
>CAUJGJ010000313.1:8724978-8732478 GCA_963170055.1 Halisarca cf. caerulea | reverse complement strand
CCTCTGTAAATCAGCCGCACCGTCTGAACCACCATAATGTTTGGTCCCAAAAGTCACCCATATATTGGAATGAACCTGCACTATCCAGCCATCCATCTAATCCCGCCATATTTCTTGCCCCCAAGGTGGCCAGACTAGAGAGGTGTTACTGTATTTTTCCTAACCCTCAGTTCTGCTCAACATGCACCTGTAATACGATTGACCCAGGCTTGGCCCAGGTTTCAATTGTAACCCTAATGTGTTAACTCAATTGCTTTCGTGTAGCTTGGATCAAAACAAATTTGACCCTGGCTTTTGGTTCCCATGTGGAGCTGTTAGCAGTTGGGGATTGGATGCAGTGTCAGGATTTTAGAAAAGTGGGGGCGAAATGAGCAAACTTGTGGTGACGTCCTCTGCAAATTGCATGTTTCCACCACATAAAATGGCTGTCACAAGCACTAATGGGAATAATAGTATTATGTCATCAAACAACAAAAATTGTACATGTAGTTTGAAACTGTGAAAGTCATTGTTCTCCCTGAGCAGGAAAGTCAATTCATTTAAAGTTCCCTAGCAACTTTTCAGGCTTTTGGGAGTAAATGTAAGGAATCACTAAAACGATGAAAATAAAATTGATCTCGAGTTGAGAAATCCTGTAATATAAATGGGACATTAATTTGCCCACTTTGCTTCTTCCTGGCTGTAACCATGTTTATATAGCACAGCACTGTGGTATGTTGGTACAGTACTGGGGCAGGGATGCAGTGAACTGTTAGTAGAATAGTACTGGCCTGAGACATGAATGGAGTGGAGGATTGTCTGTCCACTCCTAAATAAGGCTGCACAGCTAATAAACAAGCATTTTGCTCACTATAGACAGCAGGCATGAATAGCCTGTGGATGGAAACAAAAATTAATTGATTTATCTTGCAATTCAGCTTATTGGAAATCCTGTGTGATGATCACAATCTGTCAGTCACATGCATCCCTGCATTTGAGTGGTAACCATGTACTATTATTAATTTTGTAGACGCAGAATATATCTGGTTTAGCCTGTGATAACTCAAATATAGTCCAACATATTACAAGAGCTGGGGTCCCAACATGTGACAGTGAACCTGCCATCACAGTCCTCGGTCATGCAGCAAAACAGATGAAATCTGTCCTGTCAATCACATCAGGTGTATGTGATTGTCTGGATACAATACGAATCCAAAACTACTTAGCATCACACCTAATCACGTTGAATGTCCACATATTTATCATAGTAATGCATAAATTGTCCGACGTTGATATATATCACCCACCTCCACTTGCATGGGACATTTCAAAGGCTATAGGTTCACTATATCAAGGTGCATAATATTATTATTATTGTTTCAATGGAATGATCGAATTGTACCAGACGGTCATGTTTTGTAGACAGGTAGTTCATTTCTATCCAGGCTTCACTGAATGAGGTGCTACTGCATAACTAAGTTACAGTGAATGAGTATATACCCACATTTATACACAATTTATGACATTTTATGTTTGAGGGCTACAACATGTGCACCTGTGTGTCAATGTAAGAGACATGATAAACACTCATATATCTTCACTCACTCCATCGACCGTGAAATTTATTCCATCTGCAGATTCTATTTCGTTCTTAGCCTGCCTACTTTCAAAGAAAGTGACTCCTTGAGATCCTCTGTTTGTTTCGTGAAACATGATGTCGTTCACACTAGTTGGTCTGTTGTTGTTCCATGCATACACTATCCTGTTGTTGCCCTGCAGGTGTATAGGCAGTACAGCATGGCAACATTATACTTTATAAACAGTTTAATAGGCACATGATGTTACACAACAAAGCAACGATGTTGCATAAATTATGCAGGATGTTGCACAACTGGTACAGCAACATTTAGCTGATTCTTACTATAGCAAGGTATGATGTTACATGCATGACTAGAAAGACCCCCATCTCTTGTACTTATTTAATCTCAATGAAATTGTGTGCATGCTATGGTAACCATAGATACTGGGAAACCTTCTTAGTGTTTATGATACTGCTAATCTGCAGATGGGTGTGGGAAAGGAATCATCCTGCGTGTGTGCGTGGATGGACTGTTGCTTGGTCTGGTGTTTGACACAGGCCAATTACAATGGCATAATAATATGATTAGGCATTCATTTTGTTTTATCACTATTGCCCATGCAACCAGGGCTTATACCAAAGGTGTACATCACACGTATATGAGTTTGGTTACAATCTTCTAGGTTGTGGGCAGAACAGTTGTGACAGCAGGTGGATAGTTTACTTAGTCTAAGAATAGAAACTGATAATTCGATCTCCTCAATCAGCCACAGTTTCACACTATATAATAATATTATGTCACATACTATAAAATATACACAATATTTGTAACAAGTGCCCGCCACGCAAGGCATGCAATCCTCTGTTACAGTGTACATTTTGGTCGCGTCGCAGTTTGTCACAGTGAATGGGAACTGTTTCTAATCTGAGCAACAATTATATGTGTGATAATATGTGAGTTATTGTGTGCTTTTAATATATGTGTGATAATATGCGAGTTATTGTGTGCTTTTAAAATGGTCAAACTATACACACTGTGACAGAATGTTGAGTGGCATTGCAGGCACTTGTGACATATTGTAAACCAGGCTTAAGTCTTTCCATAATATGGGGAAAGGAGGGGGGGATTCATTTACCCATCTGATAATAATATAGTGGTTAATGGAAGTAAAGGTGAAGGTATAGTATGGAAACTACTGAGTCTCAAGAACATGACACATTACTTGTATATATCCATTCATCTCATGCACCTCTGTTCTAACCAAGTTATACATACTATAGCATACGTTTGTGAACTTTCAGAGTCGATTGATGTCGTACGTGGACATAATTCGAGACATTTACTGAAACTATTTGAGTACTAATTTTAGTAAAAGTTGAGTCAAGAAATCAACGGACCGGTATTATTAAGCTTTCTCAAAAGAGTATATGTTGTCATTGTGTTCTCTAGCTATATACTGTGCTAAGGTCAATAGTCTTCCTGCATGGAATACAGCATCCATCTCTCTGGAGGGCATTTTTCAAGCAACATCATAACATTTAGGATCGAATCAGTATTAATTAAATGCGAGGATTAATAGTTGCATTAACCCTTTAAAACATGGACTTGCCCATGCAAACAGTGGCACACGAAATGGTATCTGTATTGCATCCTGCATGTTTCTATGCGATACATGCAGGATGCAATATACTGAATCAATACTAATTATAAAATTTATAAAATAAAATAGAACATAATAATATTATAAGTACAGTTACTGTACCTCAACAATGTCTATGTCTCCCTGTGCGTCTCCTGTTTGTAGCTTACGAGCAAACTCCAGAACAGTCCATGTTCCATCAAAACGTCCCTCATGTAGCAGCCAGTCCCCATCTGTACCTCCCACTCTTGGATCACTGTCAATCGGAGGACGACTCTGACCCACTGCGTAGTGATCCTACACAGTACACAAACTGATCAATTGGGCAGGATTAAAACATGCATGCATGGAGTATACATAAATATAACCAGTGAATCAGATTCTAAATTAAATGCAATTGCTGCAATGCTTCGTATAATTTTAATAACTATAAATACATACCCACATCGACTTGCCCATGGAAACACACTTCATATTCACACTCACATAATATATATGTAGTATATGCACACACACACACGCACACACACACACACACACACACACACACACACACACACACACACACACAAACACACACACGCGTGCGCGCGCGTCTGTATGCAGCCATACAGCCATACATGCACATGTACATCCTGGACCACATACAATGCACACCAACATACACACAGTGCTCTGTGATGCAAACCATAGACAATAGCTGCATCGTTAATACATCATGAGGGTATCCTTAGTTATATAAATATGCCCACACTTACAGCACACATGCTGCATACACATGATACCTTCTACACAGTGCACATGTAAACACGAGATCGTACGTTCAGAACTGCCGTCCCGTCGCCGTTAACCCATCCTATGGCGATGTCGGAGCCGATCATACCACCGTTGGGCGAGATACCCAATCCCACCCATCCTGTTGTACGAACACGGGCAGCGAAGCGAATTTCTGAGTTGGCTGGGACGTAGGTCCAGTAGAGCTCGTAGTTGTTACTAGAGAGAACTTTGCAGTTTTCGTAGCTGCTGCTGAGGGTCGGATCAGCGTTGGGACAAGACTGCCCTGAAACTGCCGCCGAGATGGCGACGAGTAGACTAGAGATTTGGATGAATGAAGTCATTACTAATCGTTATTGAAGACCACACAACTGATCTCGATGAATGCCTGGTCCTTCTTGACGATCTTATATATTATTATTATTATTATTATTATTGTTGTGGTCGGATAGGCCAAGATGGCCCCTAGACCAACACAAATGTAGTAATGTGAAATGGGAACACACACACAAAAAAAAAACTTAATGTACTATGGGGAAAAACATTGCATGCAAAAATTAACATGTGTGTGCAAGGTGGGCTCATTCAACTGATAAGTAATAAGATCATACATAGATGGCTGACATGAATCGATAAACAACAATGAATAGTTGCATGGGAAATTAAAGTGTATGTCATGTGAGGCCATAGATACAAAGAACACTTTGGTGAGATACATGTGAGTAAGATCTTAATATGCCAGTACAAATCTACGACGAAGAGACAGACATTTAGACACATATTTAGCTAGTTTGATAAGTATCTGTGGGTTCTCTGTGGTCATAATCCAATGGAATTTGTCATCAGATGAGAGATACAAAAAGTGCCGATGAATTGTCTTAATGAAATCAAATAAGCTTTTACGAGCAGATTGGTAAATAGGACAGTGCAATAAGAAGTGCTTCTCATCTTCTACTGTCGATGTGGTGTTGCTCTTGCACAAACTACATATTCTCTGGTCAACTGGGATGGGAGGATGGGTTATTTGCGTTGGGGCGCACGTGGCAGGATAATTATATTCATATGCACGCATCGTATACATAAAACCAGTATAATGCGGACACCAAAAGTGACAAGATTTTCCAGGGTTACCATAATATGTCTGTAAGTTGTGTATGGGAATTTCTCTATCCGGAAACCTCATTTATCCGATCCTCTGTTGTGAATCCCCACCCCTAAACTGTACACAATTCTACATGATTTATTCAACACCTGCTCTAAATCGATCAGCTTATAAACATTATAAATTGCTCAATCATCATCATATTATATATCATATTTTATTTGATTCAGGATAAAAACGAAAATGCACAGGCTGCTATGCACATGTACAGTATAATATTATGTTATTGTATCTATTTTTCTAAACTAGTGACAAGTTGCACACACACACACACACACACATACATATATATATATATATACATATATATATACAATATATTATATATATATATATATATATATATATATATATATATATATATATATATATATCATCCGTTACCATGGTAACAGCACAATTATACAGCGATTTTATATTGTATAAAACATGTGTGTAATGTTCCTTGAATAGCTTTTCAAAGAAATGCTCACTATTAGTAAGTTGAACCCTAAAGAAGCCAATTTTTGCCACTGCAAGAAGCGAACTTAGCATCGTAGCGGAGAAAGTCATCTTTAACGATCGTATTGCCGATTCCCTTCTTAATCTTGATTTTTAGCATTCAAATTGCTTTGTCGAATTTCTGAAAATCAATTGACACCTGTCCAAAAAGTCCACAAATGGATGCTATAATAATATTAATTGTATATATATACACCTCAAATTATCCAAATAATAATAATATCTTTTATCACAATTAAATTGCAATCATTGTATAACAAATAATTATTATTGTTTTTCCAATTTTTGTAAATCATGCAATACCAAGCTTCAGTCCTCTTCAATACTCTTGTACGAAACACCTCCAAAAACACGGCTCTTCCTGCGCTTAATAACACATCCAACAGTTACCACAATGACCACAGCAAATACAGCAATGATGACAACTGCACTGATGGAACCGCCAACGACTGCTCCAATCTTTACCTGTGAACCACTCTGGAGGGACCGAAGAGTGAGAGTTACATACATAATATATATATATATATATATATATATATATATATATATATATATATATATATATATATATATATATACATACATATATATATATATATATATATATATATACTGCATCAACACCTAACACTTAGTATATTCCCCATGTACCCAGCAAAAGCGGGGTATAACTAATATGTATCCCACTTGAAAGGAGGATTTTGCTCGCAGAGAAGGTACTTCGGTGTTTAATTCAAGCCGAACGACGACTATTAGCTTTACAACTTTCCATTTCAGCGACGAACCTTGCGTCTACGCCGTATACTGGATACGTATGGGCTGCAAATCCGAAGAGAACGCTTTTAACTTAATACAAGAGAAGACAGCTCCAAGGAACTACGAAAATACTCTACCGTGAAAACAAACCTTACTAGTCTAGGAGCACATGTTCCTTTCTAAAAGTTCGCTTCCGGCAGTCTTTATCCGTGACGGTCATCGTCAATAGTCTGGCGTTGCCGACCCAATCTCGCTCGGCCATTTTCGGGGACTGACGTCACCGCTCGCCCGGTGACGTCAGTCCCCGAAAATGGCCGAGCGAGATTGGGTCGGCAACGCCAGACTACATCGTCAAAGGGTTAGAAAAATTGGCGATTGCTCAGTTGGGAGGACTACTGCTCTCGTAAAAGACTGCAAAAGCCGCAATGGGGTCTGAAACGATACGTGTAGACAGAAACGTTCGTAAAAAAAAGAACAAAAAAGAACTTCGTAGGCTTAGTATACATTGTATACGTACAGCAGGTGTGCTGCTGTTGCATCATCCTGTTGACAAGGCAGTTATTAATTATCGTCACTTAAAAACCAGGGTATATGAATTGGGGTCATTGATATACCCCGGTATATCGCGAATATACCCAAGGCGGTCTCTTTGAAGATAATAGAAACCGCCCACGCAGTGGGATACATATATATATATATTATAGAATACAGTGTCTATGGTGCTATATGGAACCTCTCTAACCAGGTAGAGTGGAAGCCCTCTAATCCACACCCCCGAATTGCAGACTTCTCTCTAATGTGGACACTATCACTAGAACCAAATGGTTTACTATCCTCTGCCCTAGTACACCTTCACCCGCTGAAATGAGGACACCTCAATAATCAGGACAGTTCTTTGTGGTCCCAATGTGTCTGTAATGTCTTCCTCGAGTCCAGTGTAATCCTACAACAGGTGATTGTGGAGTGTTTCTCGTGTGTACATCCTTTTGACATCCCGGGCACAAATATACAGGGTGTGACAGCAATTGAGAGAATAAAGGTCAAGCTTTCGATCAATGGCATAATGGATAACACACAACACAACACTATACAAAGTGACTAATCCGGAT
>CAUJGJ010000313.1:8717478-8719978 GCA_963170055.1 Halisarca cf. caerulea | reverse complement strand
AATTATTATTCAGGTAGTACAATAATCCACTCACTCCATCAACAGTCAAGTTCAAACTCTTTGCATGTGCAGTCTCATTTTTGGCTCGACCATCATCAAAGAATGTAACTCCTTGAGATCCTCTGTTTGTTTTGTGATACATGATGTCATTTACACTAGTTGGTCGGTTGTTGTTCCATGCATATACTATCCTGTTGTTGCCCTACAGGACAAGCACACTTTTAATTGGACATGTACATGCAGGCAGGTACACACACACACACACACACACATACACACACACACACACACACACACACACTATTAACTTGAAAATACAACAGCCTGGGCCATTGTGGCCCCCATTTGGGCCCGAAAGGGGTCCAAGAAAGCGCAAGCCATCAGACATCAGTGAGGTAGAGACCCACTGGATATGGGCCCAGCTGCCCCCCTTGTGCAATCAATAAACACACACACACACACACACACACACACACACACACACACACACACACACACACACACTCAGTGCACACACACAGCACACATGCACGCACATATTATGCTCACCTTTATGCACATATATGCACACATGTGCTTGCACATACACATATGGACATATATGCACATATATGCACAGTGCACACGCACACACACACACACACACACACACACACACACACACACACACACACACACACATGCACATCTACAAATCTACACTACGAATCAACGCATCTACACCAAAGCCACTATAGGTACACACACCAGTAATTTGCACAACTTCAACAGTATATGTACCTCTTCGATGTCTATATCTCCCTTGATATCTCCTGTTTCCAGCTTACGTCCAAACTCCAGAATGGTCCATGTTCCATCAAAACGACCATTATGTAGAACCCAGTCCCCATCTCTACCTCCCACACTTGGATCACTGTCAATTGGAGGACGACTCTTCTTCAATGCATAATGATCCTGAGGAAAGAGAACACATTGTAGAGGGACTGCACTAATAATAATACACACACGTGCACACACACCGAGACACACACACAAACACACGCTCAGCACTGGCGTCCCGTTGCCGTTAACCCATCCTATGGCGATGTCCGAGTCTTGCATGCCACCGTTGGGCGAGATACCCAATCCAACCCATCCTGTTGTACGAACACGAACGGCAAAGCGAATTTCTGCGATATAGACCTCGATTCGTTGTGGACATAGGTCCAGTAGAGCTCGTAGTTGTCACTGGAGAGGACTGTGCAGTTATCGTAGCTGGTACTGAGGGTTGAATCAGGATTGGGACAAAACTGTCCTGATACTAGCGCAAATATGGCGGCCAGCACAGTGGAAAGTTGAAGAATGATTGTAGTCGAAGACATCTTTCATTGTACACAATGCAGAACCTCCAACATAATAATAATAAACATAACGCACACCCCATTTCTCCGTTTTGATCCGTATTATCCCGGATATTTATACGAAGGTATTATGAGTTCAGTTTAATTGAAATTAGGATCTCTGTAATAATAATTATGCACGTTTCAGGAAGTGGAACAACTTTGTAGCAACAAATAGTATTGATCTGTATATTGTTTACTGATTTAATAGTAATATTGTTAAAAACACCTTAAAGGCTAAATTATGGGGAGATAAAAATAATAATGATCACCAGAAAGACGTTTGCCAACGTGATGAAGATTTCACATTTCACGAAGAACGATTTTCAGTGGTTTGTTGAACTTTCCGTGGTTAAATTAATTAGGTATTAGGAAATTTAATTAGACCATATGATGTAGCTATGTATAATGATAATCATATAATAATATTATTGTATCATGTATATAGATATTAGCAGTACATCCATTATGCTAAACACTATAGAATTCTCAGACCTTTGAGTTGAACATGTGCATTTGTTCAAAGTACTGCGCATTTAGTGGTTTTAGGTGTACCAGTAAAATGATTGGGGTATATAGTTCTAGAACAGGTCTTTCAGCTTTGAGTGACTGTGCTTATATCTTATTAGCTGTCAAGCTGCACTTTCTATGCTGTATTCTCATTCCACGCATATGTATTGAGACACTGTTTAATTTACACTGTACCACAGCGCTAGTGTGTGGTTGACATTGCTATAAATGACTATGCCTCTAATTCCCTCTCTTTTCTAGTCTGGCCTGCTACAACCATCCCCAGATGTGCGTATGTGGGATGGTGTAGCAGGCTAGACTACCTTTGTTCCCATCTTTATTGACCCTACATGTACAACCCTACATGTACAAATATGACAAACACACTGAAATTAGCAAATAGCAGCTACATACGTAGTACAAGCAGGTTCAAGTTTATACATTTTGGCACAAATTAACACAAATCAGAAATTTAATTATAATATCCAGACTCTATCATTTCTCAGTGTTCCCTATCCAAATCCACATCAGATTACTTCATGTCCCCCACTGGTGATGGGGGTTTTCCTACACTTGACAATACACCCTATGGTTATCAGGCAAGCTACAAT
>CAUJGJ010000313.1:8702478-8712478 GCA_963170055.1 Halisarca cf. caerulea | reverse complement strand
TTGTCAATTTTCTTAATTTGACATGTGAGTGTGTAGCTGTGTATTATACAAAAGTATATTATATAATATCACAGTGCCAATTATCAATCAATACAGACAAGCTCTGTTCAACTTAGCAAGTACGTACCAGGTACTTTACCTAGGTTAAGGAGTACTCCTGGATAGTAAACATTATTTCCTCAATTTCCCTCCAACTTACATCGCCACCTACTGCCCAGGCTCCAAGAAGGTTTCCTCTGAGGCATTGAACCCAGGGAGTATTCGGTTGTAAAGTTGGTGTGAAGCAGGGTGCTCCAGTTAACATCTCATCCATGTTGTCGAACTCAACCCCATTGCATGTGTGCAGTAACATGTGGTGGACATGTGGAGTGGCTGGTTCATGGATGACTGGAGCGAACTGCAAAGAAGAAATAATTATGAGTATAGTGTAACCTGTCTAATCCGACACCCATTGCATGGGGAATGTAAAACAGTGCTGGATTAGCAGGTTGCTGGATTGTAGAGGTCAGTTTGTATGGTAAATTAATGGTCAGTGCCTGAGAAACTTGACTGGTTTAGGAGAATGCTGGTTTATAGCAGTGCCGGATTGGGCAGGTTCCACTGTACATAAAAGCCCATATCACACAAGTACGTAGAATGGCGAAAAACAATGCGTAGCTGACCTTATGTAGTACTTAGTCTAGCTAGTGCACACAAAGACAAGCATGTACCACCTAGGGCGGGTGGAAAGGATATGGCCTCTTGTGCAAATGATCTACTTCTGAATCAGTTGGCAAACCAAACATGATAATGGCTTGGAATCGCCTTGTCTGGAAATAAAATGGATATATAGTAAAACTTTGAGTTGGACACTCCGGCAAAGAAACACTTATGCAAGTGAGGGTGTCAGTAGATTCTAGGGGCATACTGTACAACAACAAAAATTAACATAAATGGTATTTAACTAGCCTCCTAATACTAATCCCTAAAGGGAAGGGGCCAGACCCCCCCCCCCCTGCATGGTTTCTATGCCTATAATATAGAAAACTCATTACCCAGTTGCTAATACAATTTGTGCACTGCAGTACTCGTGCTTCCCCCCACCCCCCAAGTTATCATCCTAAATAGAACCCTGGTTAGGTGAATGTGTGTGTGTGTGTGTATGTGTGTGTGTGTGTGTGTGTGTGTGTGTGTGTGTGTGTGTGTGTGTGTGTGTATGTGTGTGTGTGTGTATGTGTGTGTGTGTGTGTGTGTGTGTGTGTGTGTGTGTGTGTGTGTGTGTGTGTGTGTGTGTGTGTGTGTGAATGTGTGTGTGTGTGTGTGTGTGTGTGTGTGTGTGTGTGTGTGTGTGTGTGTGTGTGTGTGTGTGCGTGCGCGTGTGTATGTGCGTGTGATACTTGTATGTATATCATATAATAGCAATGCCACAATCACAATCTTGAACGTGCACTAACGTATGTGGTGACGCAACCCATGTTGAAGGCATGTGAAAACTAGCTCCATAATAAGTTATGTTTTGGTGTTAACATACATTATTAGTACAACAACAATGTTTAGGATGTAAATGCATATTTCTGTCAACCATCAGTAGTCACACGGGTGCATGGCAACACAATGATAGTTGGGTATACTGTCATAAAGCAGGAGATCTTGTCTGTCTGTAAAGTGCAGCTAATCGTGATACATTGTCATACACACAGCTACTGACTAGTGTCCATGCACTTACAATTATAAAAAATAGTTAACTCACTCTTATCATGTGTTTGACTGAGGACCTTATCTCTTGAGGCAGACGGAACGGGGCACACCAGTAAGTAGTGTCAGCACTTGGGATGGTGATCTGTACAATTGGCAGAAATGTATAGTTTATGAACAGTCGATAGAGTTTACATGTAACAGTTAATTCTTAGAAATTCCTCCCTAGTCTATACCCTACATACCCCTTACATGGTATGTAAAGGCAGCAAGTGCATTAATTTTTTTGGATCATGTAGCACACAATATTTGGTGAAAGTATTAAAGGAGTGCATCCATTTACAAGGCCGTAGGAGCACCATTTTGATTGGTCCGGTCAGCTTGAGCCAACCCAGCACTACATACTGCGCTCAGATCAGTCATGTTTCGGTGTATATGCAAGTGCATAGTAACACTATTAAACTCACATTGAAACCAATAAACTAAAGCATTATATTTTTTCCAACAAAACAGCTCAAATCTGTGTATGCTGCAGAAACTTCCACTTTTAAACTAATGTGGTAAAAAAGGGCTTTTCCACTGGCTTAGTCTACCCAAAGTCCTCTTTGGGAATGGAAATTTACCTGGTTGATGTGGAGAGGAAAGTAACAGGTTATCCAACGATTCAGCACTGATTTTCCAGCACCGTCGCACGAGAGAATTGCATTCCACATTCGCGCAAACGAGGTACTGACGCACGTGACTACATGCAAAAATGGCGTCGAAGCGAACACTTTTCTCGCGCGATCGTCGGAATCATCGAATAAATGGTCGTGGATTAGCAGACTGATTAGAAATCTCCCTATTCTGGTATATTAAGGTAAACTAAGCTGTGATAAAACATCATTATAGCTGCTTGGGTTATGTGTATTTCTGAGTCTGGTAAAAAGCCTCTGTTGCTTAAAAATAAAATACTGAGTTTGGCTGAAATATTGGTCCGGTGAAAACCGGACCAACCGGACCTACTCCTACGGCCATGATTTATTGTCAAACAAGCGATTTGAGTTAAAAACACTTGTGGGTCGCCTACGACACTGGGAACTAAAATTGCTTTGAAAATTGTCGTTATTTTTTATGAAACTGACACTTTGAATAATTATCCTGCTCTAAGAGACCCTTTGCTAATGAAATGAGGAGAAAACACGCAAAGTACGTCGAAATATAGCTGAGAATTGAGTGCTACTTGGATGTCAGCCATATTGTTGGCATAATATATTCTTACAGACCATACAGACACTTCTGATGAAAGTAAAATAATTAGTTTACTATCTTTCGTACATCGATTTTTACTCCTCCCATATTGCAAGACTCACATTTTCCACTCGAAACTGAACTGTCTTTGCTTGAGGGCAGGTAGGGCTTGGGGCACCAACCAAATACACACCAACAGATCCTCTTCTGCTCACGTGGTAGGAGAATGTGTCAGAATCTCCATAGGCAAAGATAACAGGTGTGCTCCCCTGTTACAAGAATGGTATATATGTGACTGATAAATGTATAATAATACGTATATATATTATGTTTGTAACACTAAGGCCACACAAAGTTAATAATATGTTTCAGAATCTCGTCTTGGCCTCTTTGCAAATTGACCAGGCCACCAGGGTTTTTATTTTTTATTATCTTTCAATCTAGTCATTGAGAAAGGCATTTATGTAAATATATGCCTTATATTTGTGAACAGATGCTATATTAATGCTAACAAGAATGTTGAATTGAAACAAGTTGAAAGATGATACAAACTTATACAGCACAATTAGATGGGGAGTGCATGTCTGTATGGAACCAGACAGCCACTAGTCTCACAATAACACAATATGGTTATCATGACATGCATTGTGTTCAAGCTAAACACACATGCTATATTTGATAGATTACAATATTTTGATTAGAGTTTGAACCCAGCATGCTAACTCACTATTCATTTAAAATATTATTTATATATTTCTTCACGAAAAAATTGACTATAGGAAGGGGACCAGAAGCTTAAAATTAACAGTTACTTTGCATGCACGGCCTAATATTATAAATTACTATTAATTATATTATACATACAACTATGTCTTGTTGCTTATTTGCTTGAGGCATAATGTTAGGTATGTACTGTATATTATACCTCAGTAATAATCCTGTCGTGGTTGACACCACCTGTACTACCAGTATCCCCAGTATCCAGGTATCTCCAAAACTCCAAAGTGGTCCATCCATGTTTCTCCTCTCCTCGGATGAGATGAAGATCATTTCTGGTGTCTTCGGGAGGATAACTGTTAGCACCAGCATATCGGTCCTACAGGACAGGCAATAATTGTGTTCTAGTATAGGGCATTGTGCATGGGACCATCCCACCACTTCCCTACAACCATTTATACAAAAATGTACATTAACAACACTGCACCACCTCTTTGAATGACTTTTATTATACGGAAATTAATATCCGCAATTGTGCCTAAACAGTCACATCAATGAGTGAGTACAAGTTGAATTAAATATAATAATTGTAATAGTCTCAACCAGTAATAGATGGGCATTTGATTGAAATTCTAACAAACTACTAATTTGCTGCATGTATGAGATACATGTTCAATGCTTGCATATGGTGATCAGCATTTACCGTATATTTGGAAATATTGCCAAAACTATCACCAAATTTACATAGACCTACTTACTATGCTTTGTCCTTGCTTTGCAATCGCCAAAAAAATTGTAATATTAGCCAATATTATTAAATTACAGCCTGATCTTGCACAAATCACCAGGTTCAATGATAGCCAATATTTCCGGATATATGGTATTTTGAGAGAAGCATGTTCTCCTATATAATTCAAAGAATAATAGTTATTCTTTTAAATCTTCATTTTGATACAAATTCAAGGAAAATCTGCATGTTTGTGCCCTTTTAGTGAGTTGAGCCTTATCCTTTGCTAAAAAGTAGGGATGTCTGCCAAAGCACTTATTTTCACAATGGATGGACCGTACTACTCAGAAAAACACTGATCACAACATGTTGAAAAAAGAACACATGCAGTCACTAATAGTTGGAAATTACAACTTTCCTTGATATATGAAATACTGTGTAAATTACACACAAAGTTGTAATCAACAGTTATTAGTTCGATTTCTGGTCTTTTAGTATTCATATGTTGATAATGATATTCATAAAATCTTATTTAAGCTGTTGCGGCAACTGTGCTGCACCTACTAGGACCCTTTGACCATTGATGGCCATTTTTCTATGGCGCAATAAACGTGATTCTTTAATGTGCTCCTATATAATTGTAATATTCGCATTGATAGCTTGTGGTTCTATGGGTTTAGGCACTATGTCTGAACTCCCACCTGCTCCAAATGAGCATAGACTGAGACTATATGGTCACATTTAATAAAAATGTATGTTTTTTGTAATTTTTGCTTATTTTCTGCCACTGATATGAGTTCATGCCCAATTTTCCTGTTTTAGAAAGTTAATGATTAGATAATTATTATTTTCATTGGACCAGGTAAAAGTCATAGTGTAACGCTTTCTGAGTGCCATAAATGACACAATTTCTGCCCCACCATTGAATTTGAGCTTCCTACGCCCCTGCATTATACAGGTTAACCCTACTATGAATGTTTACAGTACTCAACAAATATCTATACATGTAAAGGGAAGCGTACCTGAATCCGAGGTTCTCCTTGATCCGTCACCCAGCCAACAGCAAGATCGGAGTTGACCATGCTACCTTTCTCAGACACACCTAAACCGACCCATCCCGTGGTCTTCACTCTCACAGCGATATCCAGTCGACTAGTTTCCTTTGTGTAGTTCCAGTACAGCTCGTACGTCTTGCTGGTCAGTACGAGGAAGTTGGGATAGCGCGCCAAAAGTTCCGGGTTTCCCGCGTTCGGATTCGAGTGACTGTCTCCGGCAGCAAGAGTTAAGGCCAGGCCTAGAACAAGTATTCTAACGTACATACTTCAAACAAGCACGTAAGGAGACGCGATTACTTTTCGATTCACCAGGACTCGTAAAGCGCCTAGCCTGGCGTCTCTGGCCCTATTATAGACTTAGTAAGATAAAATGGAGGAATTGGTCTGGCTACGCAGGACTATGAAGCCCACGAGCACGCGTACGCACGTGCGTGGCCATCACGGTTGCGCAATACCGAACGTAGGCAGGCAGCAGAGATGCCAACCTAAATATTCTGCATGCATGAGTGAGGCTTGTCCTCAGCATGAGTGAGATGAGATGAGATTTCCCAGGTCAGGACTGAGTAGTCCAGCGTAGCTCAGATCCAATCTCGCTCGGCCATTTTCGGGGACTGACGTCACCGGGCTAGGCGTCCGTGGCAGTCATGGCGAGCATGGGTCTGGCTATGTGGGACTAGTCAGGAGTGAGACTTGTTGATGCCAGCGAATAGCAACACCTCAGTGAGTTCAAGTATGTAGGTATATATGCATGCTTGAACTCAGGTCAGCAGAGCTCTCAACCCATTGTGTACCCTATGTGTGAGATCATGCATGTATTGAAATGAATGAGATTGCTATGCTTATGACCGAGACATGCTTTCAAGTTGACTGTCAAATATATCAAAATATTATGCAACAATAATGCTGTATCAGAAAGAATTTCATAATATTATTATGCTTATGGCATGTTTAAAATACCTTTTGAATCACACTGGCCTAAGTTTGGGAAGTGGAAGTGGTACCAGTAGCTAGTGTAGCTGCACGATTTGCCACTTCATTAATTATTAATGTATGACAAAGTTTACATTAATGTATGTAGTCTTAATTGCCAACTGATTAATTGCGTGAGAATGGTGACACTGATGCGTGTGAGCTAGTCTAACAAGCTAGCCCATCCCGCAAACGTCCTCCACTTTTCTCACCTGTAGGGTTTTTGTGGGACGGGCTAGCTTGTTAGACTTGCGTGTGAGCGTGAGCTGTGGTGCTGATGCGTGTGTCTCACGCACAATATGCGTGAGAGTTGAGAGCTCTGGGTTGATCAGTGATGTCATGACATGCCAAGTACAATGTAAATGGGTACACATGAAACATGTCTGTGGAAATTGTGCACCTGAGGGCATATTGACCATATCCTGTACACACTCAATGGATGGCCATTCTTTAGTCCAGTTTGACTGAAACTTAGTTCTATATATAGCAGCACCCAAAGATCTGTCTTCGGTGTTCTTGGACTCATGTGGAACAGTTATTACTAAGTATAGTTTTCTGCCCTTTTGAAACTGGCTGAAGGCAATCATCCTCTGCAATTTGAGGCTCACTGGAAGTATCACTAGCTGCCAGCTATGGGCAAGAGCAACTCATTAACTACAGTAATACTCGTAGCTATAGACAACTGAACCCTAAGACTCATGCTCTGCTACTTATGCTCATAGTATACTTGGCAAAAGTCAAGAGGGTGTTGAGATGGCCATGCAACTGATATAGTGTAACAGCAGTGATGATGACTCAGAGTGATAAAATAGCATAGATTAATTGCTATCTGGTTGTTTATTTTGCCAGCATAATTGGCCACAGGGGTGTACTAGCTGATTGTGCTGTCTGTAATCCGTAATCTGGGCACATACAACTCTTCCTTTTTAACATTCACCACAGGCTATGAATAATTATTATTAGGCCTATATACTCCAACTCTAAAATGAGGGAGATCATGGTCTTGTATGCGTGAGAACATACATCAGATCAGAGCATGCCTGAGTCTCACCATAGATACTCTAATACTACGTAACAGTATAGAATATCTATTGTTCTCATTTCAGGGGTTGAAGATGTAACATGTACCATGGGATAGTGCATGTAATGAATAATAGTCAGAGGGATGGTTTGCCAGGTGGGGTTTGCTAAAGGTCATGGTGCACAACTCATGATAAATATCACAATTGTGTCCATACATGCAATACTCTACATGAACATTCTTAGCCCCACCTTGCAATGAGTGAAAATTGGGAGGGGGGGGGGGGGGGGCATGGCCCCTATTCCGTTGCCTGTGATTTGGTCCAAGTAACAATAATATTATAATTATACATAATATTATGTGTTCATATAATAGAGGGCTGGGGGCGTCCACACTAATGCAGGGGTCTGGATTTGCATGAGGGATTCCACTCCATAAAACTTGTAACATACAGTTACAACTCTTTAATCTGGCCATATTTGTTGCAGCACTAAAGATGCTGGATTAAAGAAGGTGTCAAAATTAACATACAAATCTTCTCACAATGAACTGTTCACATGCATTGGGTACACATTTTCTTATGTCTGGATATCAAGGTTTCTGAATTATCAAAGGCCGTATTAAAAAGTACATTCTAAATTATCAACAGCCGGATAAAAGAATACATTCTGAATAATCAAAGGCCGGATTATATAGATTATGTTCTGACTATACTGCATTCTGGGGTTTGACTAAAGCGAGCTCGTTAGAACATTTTGCTCACAAGTGCTAAAGTTAAGCTGGTGAGCTGTGTTTTTGAATTCTATAAACTAAAATTCAATGTTGATCTCTCATTTCATGGAGGTACTGCAGCTTTAGCACAATGGGGTGGGTGATACCGCTTTACTTGACCACATATATATACCCCACATTCCTCTCTGTTCTCGGCTAAATTCACCTACATGCACACATAATTATGAGAAAAAACACTGGAATTAGTGATCAGCAGCTATAATATTATAATGCAACTGGGCTTCAGTTTAATTTGTTGCAAGTTAACACAAATCATTAAATTATAATTATATTACTATAATATCTGGACTCTGAAATTTCTCAGTGTTCCCTATCCAAATCCACATCAGATTGCTTCATATCCACCACTGGTGATGCGGGTTTTCCTGTATTTGACAACACCCACTATGGTCACTATGACAACCATAGTGCAAGCTACAATGACAACAATAACACCAATGGAACTCCCAACAATGGCTCCTGAGTTAGCTCCTTCATTATTCTGGAGGGAGGGAGAGAGTACTGTGTGTGCAGTGTGTGTGATGTGTGTGTGTGTGTGTATGTGTGTGTGTGTGTGTGTGTGTGTGTGTGTGTGTGTGCGCGCGCGCGTGTGTGAGCATGTGCGCGCGTGTGTGTGTGTAGGTATGTGTGTATGCATGCATCTGTGTCTGTGTGCTTACATGTGTGTGTGTGTGTGTGTGTTTGTACATGTGTGTGTGTGTGTGTGTGTGTGTGTGTGTGTGTGTGTGTGTGTGTGTGTGTGTGTGTGTGTGTGTGTGTGTGTGTGTGTGTGTGTGTGTGTGTGTGTGTGTGTGCATGTGTGTGTGCTAGCACCACATGGTGAGTCATGAAGTGCATAACAGAGGATTATTCACGATTATGTACTGTAGGAGAAATCCTCATCATAATAATAATAATTCAAAACTGTGTTTGTATAATGTTATGTCAACAGTGGTAATCTCAAATCACATGTAGTGGATATCACGTGACCTGGTCACAGCTCACTCACATCCACTGGTCTGGCTGATTTCTGTGCAGCAGAGGGAACAAAATTCACAGTCGCGGACCCTCGGAACTTGTGGTGGTATTTGGGGGTGTCGATGCTAGCAGGAATTTCATCATTCCAGGCAAATACAACTTTTGCAGGAAAGCCCTGTAGATTGGCAAACATAATGACACTATGGGCATGTACATACAGAGAATTCTCATTAATCCGCCAAACCCGGCCTTTTATCTGTCATCAATTATGTGCAAGAATTGATTGAAAAAGCCTGCATGATGATGTGGATAACCTGCCAAACTCATTATCCACCCAAACCTTCAAAACGAATAGTGGAGGATTAAAGAGACAATAATTGCAGAACACTGACCCAACATAATAGACTATGAGCATCTAAGGCAAGCTTTCATGTACATCTAACTTTGTCGCAACTACAGGTAAGATACCTGGTATCTTACTGTATGCAGGAAACTATGAGTGAACATTGTCAACAGAGTCATATTATGACCGTCAAACCTGAATAATGTCATTGTCCCTGCCAACATCTCCGGTCTTCATGAGCCTCCAAAACTCCAAAGTAAGAAACATGTCATCTCTCTTAAAAGAGGTAAGAAACCAATCTTGGTGTTCCTTGTAGTCAGGAACAGTGTGATTCAAAGCATAGCGATCCTGTATTGGTGGAATGAAGGGGGACACCAAGCAGGTAGAGCGGCTGGACAGCCCTACGGAGTGGCTGCTCTAGTACAATAAGCTATAATGTACATTATTGGGTACACATGAACAC
Source organism: Halisarca cf. caerulea (assembly GCA_963170055.1). NCBI lineage: Eukaryota > Metazoa > Porifera > Demospongiae > Chondrillida > Halisarcidae > Halisarca > Halisarca cf. caerulea. The sequence continues at coordinate 8,702,530 of CAUJGJ010000313.1, read as the reverse complement.
CAACCCAACCCCTCCCTCCAACACACACACACACACACACACACACACACAC
>CAUJGJ010000313.1:8682478-8694978 GCA_963170055.1 Halisarca cf. caerulea | reverse complement strand
GCCACTGCGAGAAGTGAACTTAGTATCGTAGCAGAGAAAGTCTTCTTTAGTCATTCTTTCATACAGCCAATTCCCTTCTTTAGTAAAGTCAATTTTTGACACATACCCAAAATCTATATACTGTGGAGTCTGGAATTGTTGAATCATTAGGGACAGCAAAATAATTTAAATCCCACTTACCAGAACTTCTATACTTGACAGAATTAGTATTGAAAAAGTAGGGACAAACAAACTTGCTCAACTTAATATCCAGAACTTCCAGTTAAGCACGTTCGAATTCGACTTAAATGACAGACTGCACTGCAATACATAACACTATAGAGTTTTACACAGATACACGCATGCACCCTGCAACACATTTGATGCAGTGTTGGGCTATCATATAATACCAATTGGACAATAATAATACTATAGTTTACTCTAACTCACATCACCACCTACTGCCCAAGCTCCAATACGATTTCGTCTGAGACATTTATTCCAGGGAGTAATGGATTGTAAGGTTTGTGTGATACAGGGTGATCCAACTACCATCTCATCCATGTTCTCAAACTCAACCCCATCACATGTGCTCAGTATCATGTGGTGGACATGTGGAGTGGCTGGTTCATGGATGACTGCAGCGAACTGCACAAAATAAGTGTAAAATCCCTTATCACATGAGAATTAGGCAAGCAATGTGTGCCTGACTATTGTTAACGTACATGTTACTATACTGTAACAGATGTAGTGGTCTAGGAGCATGAAGTGTTTGCTGGCCTCACTCTCGGGTGATTTGTGCCCCCAGGTTGTGGCTAGTATACAACCTGTACCAAATGTTTCATTGCCATGCAAAGGATCGGCGAAAGTGCATGGCTATCATTCTGCCTTGGATTAGCTACAGCAAAGTGACGTCAAAGAGATCTAGGATTTTTGCAATGAACACACATTTCAAGATAAGTGGGGTTCCTGATTACTGAAAGGGAGGCTTGTTTGGGAGGGAAGTTCTTTTGAGTAATCAAAATATTGAAATCAGAGCATTTTTCAAGCCAATCAATAATTATTTTACAACATTGAGAACATTAATATTTGCACCTACATAATATTATAGAAAACCACAGCCTCTCTGATGCCATGGTGCATAAGTGGGAAGACTGTATACTATAGCAGGTCAGATTACAAGCTGACTCCCAGACAGTAAAGCTGCTGAGAGATTCCTTAGACATAATACTATAATATCCTCAATATCATGGTGTTTAGTGATAATAATTAATATTGTTATGACTATATAGCTGGGTGCTGGTTTACTGGTGTGCTAACACCCCAGTACCACTAATGCAAATTTAATTAAATTTGTTTGGCTGGGCTACTCCTTTGCAGACAGGTGGGAACTTGTGCTGTGGGACATGTCCAGATTTGTTATGATAGCACTTATCAGGTTGCATATACATATATAGTAATACAGTGAAACCTGTCTAATCCGCCCCCTATATTCCGCCCTATATCTGAATAACAAATTAGGATGCATGTACTGAACGCAAACCTAGTTAATCCGCCAAGCCCACTAATTCACCATAAGACTGACATTCCCAGTTGCGGCGGATTAGAGAGGTTACACTGTACAGTGTTGTTTTAAGTGCCTATAGGTTATTAGTCACTTATTTATCTAGTGATTCAGGCTGATATTCGGGGTAATACAAATGCTGAATCCATGCTTAGTGACGTTTTCTGTCATCACGTTCGCTCTGTCACATGCTGGCCTGTGATCTAACTGCATATCCTTCGGAATTTTAGTTTTCGGCTGGGCGTAAAGTGAGGGAACAAGCTGGAGACAGTTTCTTGGTGCCATCTTCGAGTCATTCAAAGTAAAAAACTTTTCCATGTGGTGGCAAGAGAACCTTTGTTCCTGTCCTAAGTTGTAAGACCATGAATTTTGCATTCTCGGCTTTGGAGAGCTAGGAATGGTCAAGACACCCGCATGGAAACTTATAATTTGTAAAACAATGTTTTCCAAAAGCGATTTAATTTATATGACTTGTGTGTTTCGCTTTCAGTAGCGGTTTGGAAAACCATGCTATCTTCCTCACAAATAAAGCAGATCTTCCAAAATGGAAAACCTCGAATCATTTATGCCTCTATCTGTAGGTGTAGGAGCCATGGTGGCTAGAGGGGCTATATCCACCATGCACAAAACATTCTTTTATTCTAGTCAATATTGCCTGATCATAATATATCAATCAAGTTATTATTATACTGCACATGAAATTGAATGAGACCCCCCCTCCTGCCCAAAGTACAATGCATTCCTACTACAATGCCTTCCATATTCATATGTTATGCCCTCATTTGATGCTCTGACGCTGCAAAAAGACTGAAATTTTCACACCTCCTAATTTGCACGGACATGTCCCACATGCGTGAATGACCTCAGGATTGATCAAATATGTATGTTGATGCTACTCATGTTAAAGGAGTGTGTTTTTACTAACAATATACTTAGCCTATTCTGGTGTTGACATACACTATAGCTGTTAGTAGATCTTGGTTTAGATAGCATGCATTGCATAATATTATTCTGAATCATGTCAATTGGTCAACTCACCCGAATCATGTGTTTGACTGAGGATCTTATCTCTTGAGGCAGACGGAACGGGGCACACCAGTAAGTAGTGTCAGCACTTGGGATGGTGATCTAAGGATGACAACAACATGTGATATCCAAGTAATGCCTTGCATCTTCTGCCCTTGTAAGATGGGCCAATCTATATTATTTAAATATTATCACCTAACAATCTGTGTTACATACTCTAACTCTAACTCATATATAGTACTCTACAAGGGTGGTCACTTAGTGAACCTCTTGTTGGACTTATAGGGGGGGTGAGCATGGCCACCAACCCCTATCCACCCACCCCAGGTGCTTCCCAGCCTAACCTGCTATTTTATTTCCTGACATATGGTGTTAGAGTTTACTATAGCTCCCCCCTAACATGAAGCTGCATACATAATCAGGCCTGTATATACGCAGGGCTCACAAAAGGGGGGTTACATCAATTTTAAGGGTTACATCGTAGATATCCTCTACAATTTCATGTAATTTAGCATGATGCAATCATTGTACCCTGTTGCATCACTTGCTTATACATTTAAGAACCTCAGTATTACTGTAGAATTTTGATTTGGTTGCCTTGTGTCAGTTAGGAAACACTTTTCCCGTTCAATGTCTACACAAGGGGGGGGGGGGGTTCAGTTGAACCCCCCGAACCCCCCTGCATACGGGACTGACGATTGCCGATTACAAGTTTAGATTAAAGCAACTTGACAAGGATAGCTTCCTAAAATCCAGTAGAACTTCAAGTGCATCCCTAAGGAGAGCGCCCTATCTAACACACTGATGGCAACATGTTGGTGCCATTATTATAGTTCATAATGATAGTGAAACAATATTACTTTTATTATACTCATACTGACATTATTATGTATTAGAATTCATTGTTTGGGTTTGCATGATTTGTTATGACTAACTGGGTGCTGTGAGTGACAGCATGTGTGATTCAATCAAGCATATTATGTGCCCATTTGTGCTTGATATCAAAGGAAAAAAGGGTCCAATGCAATTGAGATATACGAGCCGACTTTCCATTTGATGTTCACAACAATCATACCGTATAACCAGAAGTATTGCTGGAAAGAATATTTGGTGGGTTTGGGCTTTCTTAGACATAGGCGGTTTATATTTTGGCCCTTAGCCAGCTTAGGGTATAGATATATTCATAGCACAGCTACAAATTTAAAAATGGAGTCTTTGATCTATAGATATTTTTTGATCAACTATAATACAAGAATGAAAGTTTCTCAGGATTTCTGCTCGCTTTTCGTTTTATTCTTGACTTCCTCTCAGTTCCCTAGAGATACTTAGGATAGTCTACAAAATTTGCAGCATAAAAGCATGAATTGCTTTCTAAGCAGCTATTTACGAATTTAGAATGTCCCAACTGCAGGATAATCAGTCTTCTACAGAAAATAATGGTGGATATTATGTTGACGATACTCGATCAAACCGCCAATCCGTTGAAATAAAATGGCCACCATTATTTCTGGTTGTACGGTACCACAAGACTTTACCACAACGTACCCCTAAGCTGCATTACAACATACCACAAAACTGTACAGCACTGATCAATTTCAATGATCTTTATCTAAATCCCAAGCTCCTTATTTTCACTGGGTTTCATTAATCAGGAGTAACTTACTGTAAATGTTAGCATTAATTTATGACCTTTTCTGAATCAGTAATATTTATGATCCTCTGTTACAGTACATAAATATAATTTGTTACTTTCTGCCTGGACTTCATCAACATACTCATCTGCATGACTCACATTCTCTACTCGAAACTGAACTGTCTTTGCTTGAGGGCAGGTAGGGCTTGGAGCACCAACCAAATACACACCAACAGATCCTCTCTGGGTCATGTGGTAGGAGAATGTGTCAGAATCTCCATAGGCAAAGATAACGGGTGTACTCCCCTGTTACAAGAACGATACATGGCTGCTGAACAAAATATATATGTAGCATTATTGAGTATCTTTCAAAATGTGTGTAAATTCAGATTTACAAGCCATTGGTTCTAGTCATGTTGTGTATTTGCATGATGCACACCTCAGTTATACTCCTGTCATGGTTGACACCACCTGTACTACCAGTATCCCCAGTATCCAGGTATCTCCAAAATTCCAAAGTTGTCCATCCATGTTTCTCCTCTCCTCGGATGAGATTAAGGTCATTCCTAGTGTCTTCAGGGGGAAAACCATTGACACCCCCATGTTGGTCCTAGAGGACAATGGGTGTAGAATCAGTGGGGGACCTATAATATTGTTCTTAGTGTAGAGTTGGGGGGTTACAGGATGTAGTACTCAAGAAATGTTATGATAAAGTGGGGAAGTTTGGAACAGGCAGGTAACTTGGTACAGTGAGTCAAAAGCAGTGCCAACCACAAGCTACACACAAGGTCATAATGATTATTTCTCGACACTGTTGTCTCCATTTTAATTTGGGTGTTCAGGAGCAGCAAGCTGTATGGCTGGAGAGCACAATCGTAGCATAAGTAAAGGCCCGGTCCCGTTTGAAGTACCTCAGCAATAACCCCATGCACTTCAGTTTTTCCCATGCATTCATCTAACTTGGGAGAGTACCTGAATTCGAGGATCTCCCTGATCCGTTACCCAGCCGACGGCAAGATCGGAGTTGACCATGCTACCTTTCTCAGACACTCCTAAACCAACCCATCCCGTGGTCTTCACTCTCACAGCGATATCCAGTCGACTGGTTCCCTCCGTGTAGTTCCAGTACAGCTCGTACGTGTTGCTGATCAGTACGAGGAAGTTGGGATAGCGCGCCAACAATTCCGGGTCTCCCGCGTTTGGATTCGAGTGACTGTCTCCGGCAGCTAAAGCTAAGGCCAGTCCTAGAACAAGTACTCGATCGTACATACTTCAGTAGTTTTGCAGTCAAAACGAGCACGTAAGGAGACGATCGACTTTTGACGCACCAGAAATGCTCGAAGCACATTGAGCACGTCTTTTGTCTACTCTCCCCAGGTTACATAGTGACGTAATGCACCAGCGTGATATTACAATACCCTAGTGAAAGATGGCGGGGAATCCACTAGGGATCAACCAGTGGGGATCGACTGATCCCCTCTGGGAACGGACAAGAACCATTTTTCGATGATGAAAACGCCACATGACATCATGCACGTGACCACCTGCTCTGGTAAATATTAAATTTTGTCCTTTTTTACTAGGAAACTTAGTGCACCTGCCCTACCGTGAAAGCTAGAGTATCTATGAATGGTCCCTACATACAGACTTGAGACCATGGATAATGAAAACTTCAAAGGGAGTACAGTAGCTGATAATTCAGATAGAAATCAATGATGAAAGTGCTGTACACAATCCTCTGGTTGGACTTTCAGGTTACCACGTACTACTAGTGGCCTGCAGAATGATCATGTGACTCGGTGAACTCACATTGCTGAGGGCATACATGAATGTATCTACATGTATTAATTGCATGTAGGCATAAGATCTGTACATATGTGTGCATATGGTTGTGTGTCTGTGCAATGGATATTTCAATGTATGTGCAAATCTAATAATATATATATAAAAGCAACAGCAGGATTCTTATAATAAGCAATTAACACACACCTCACTGAGAGAGCAAATGTGATCTGAATGTGAGTCGTACGTTTGTTTACCTTGTCGAGTGGGAGAATAAGTGTTTGTGTGTATGTGTGTGTGTGTGTATGTGTGTGTGTGTGTGTGTGTGTGTGTGTGTGTGTGTGTGTGTGTGTGTGTGTGTGTGTGTGCGCGCGCGCACGTGTGTGTGTGTGTGTGTGTGTGTGTGTGTGTGTGTGTGTGTGTGTGTGTATGTGTGTCCACATACATACATGTGCATGCATTCATACTTGGGTGTGTGCATACACATGTATATAATATTATGCATTCTGACATCATATAATTATTATACATAATATTATATCTCTGAGTCAGTAACACTCGTCATGGTGCACTACCTGTAGTGCAAGTAGCAAGTACACACACACAAACACACACACACACACACAAGTATATATCTTCAAAACTCCAAAGTGGTCTATCAATGTTTCTCCTGTCTTTGGATGGGAATAAGGTCATTCATAATGTCTTCATGAAGAAAACCACTAGTACCAGCATATGCACCTACGTACCCCCCCCCCCCCCCCCCCACACACACACACACACCATATACGACAAACATATGAATGCATTTTATAAGTGTTGTTTAGGTACACCTTCATCTTAATTCATGTTACTTACCTTTCATAGGATAAAATTACGTACCTTCACAAAGGCTGTGTTGTGTGTGCCTACAGGAAGCATGTTAGTTGTGACTTTTCTAAGTTGCATTCTTAAAACTCAGTAGCAAACACCTTGGCACCCTCATAACATGACAAGCAGGATGTTATGGACTGCAATTAAGACTTATATGATAGTCTAGTACTGGTGACTGACAATTGCGACAAATTTATGAATGAGGAGTGGACTGTGTGTTTCTTAGAACCATTATGCACGTGGTATGATACTCGCAATGACCACTTCATCTTTAATTCACATGCACTATATCATATTAGCAGATCTTCACCTTGCATATAGTGCCCAAAGTATATACTCTGATACATGAGTGGCAGTTGGTGTAACACATGCAGATTTTCAATTACCTGACGCACCCATCCCATTCCAATGTCAGAGTGGATCATCGATCGCCTTCTGTCGATATGTCCAGCCCCTTTCAGCCTTTCAATTGTCTTGACGTTGACTGCAAAGGAGATATTCCCATTTCCAGAGCTGTCGAGAGTGTAGTGTAATTTGAAGTAAAGGGTGTAGTTTCCAGTTGAAGCTGCGAGTTTGTGTATATGAATTCATGCAATATGAATTGCCATTCAGCCATGACCCAAGCGCAGGAAACCAACAATAGACAATGAACCATAGAACATTTAATAATGAGAATAATATATATATATATATATATATATATATATATATATATATATGTATACCTAATTCAAAGGCTGTCAATTGCTATTCAACGGGGAAATGCACTATCGATCCGCGGATCCCTTTGTTCACTTTCTGACATTGATGACATTGATTAATTAATTTCTTGTGTAATACTTGCGTTTAGGTTTAGTTTTTTTTTTTGTTTGTTTGTTTGTCCTTTTCTTTTTCTTGTGTGTTCATCTGTTTATTTGGTGCCTTTTTTTTTCTTTCCTTATGTATGTGTACATTAATGTGTATATAATAAAAAAAAAAAAAAAAAAAAAAAAAAAAAAAAAAAAAAAAATATATATATATATATGTATATATATTATATATATATATATATAAATAATTATTATGCATAGGTACACACATGGGCCAATGAAAAAGGCATACACACAAAAAAAAAGAAACCATAACATCCATAGATTGTAAATAGTCACAGATATGCTTTATGGCAAGTACCAAGGATGGCCATGCAATTAAATCGTTGAATAATCACACTTATCCGTTGGCACAATTTCAAATAGGAAAGAGGGTCACCAGTGTGCGTCCTAGTGCGATTACCCAGATCTTTGAAAAATGCAGCGGCATCCTGCCCAAAAACACCTGTGGACTCGACCGCCACTGGGACAAAGTGATGGGACGTACACAGTTCACTGTACAGGCAGCGCTTTGCCATTGCAGCCTTATCAGCAACAGCACCAGCCCTTGATGAGCCAAGTGCGAGATTAGAGGCTGCGAACGAGTCATGACAGGTTGCGTCCCAAACCAGTGCTCTTCCATGGCTCCATGGAGTGATGGTGATGCCGTCTGGCTTTCTGCCGTCAGAACGAAACAGGCCTTTTGGCTCCAACATTGATGGAATCTGGATGGCTGACAGTGATCGGTGAATGGCATCATTCAGGGCTGAGTGACGAGGCAGGCGACCTTCACTTTGACGACAACTCAAGCCGTGAGTGCCTGACACATCCACTGTTTGACCACAGTGTTGGCAATTGTGCTGAATACTCAGAGCCGTGCCCAAGCGGAGACCAATTGCTACTCGGATGGTCTCATTGTCCATCCTGAGACCAATGGAGGACAAGGGAGGGGCTGTGAGCCAGGCACCAGATTCTTTCCTCTTCGCAGTCAAAAGTCTAGTGGAAGCTTTGGGATCGGAATCAGCAAGAAGGGACTGTAAAGAAGCCTCCACAACCGCAGCATCCCAGTTCTTCTGACAACAGGCATGAACCGCCTCGGGAGCTGATTCACTGTGACTGGACTGCCAAATCTGGAGGGCCTCTTGATGGAATGGGACAGCCAAAGTGGAGAATTCCGTGGGAAGGATAGACTTGAGTATAGAGGAGCAGCCTGCAGCAGAAGCAAGATATGCTGAAGGTGCAAGCGAGACTGCACTCCTATTACCCAAGCCACCCGAATTTACTGGAAGAGAGGCTTGTAGCCATGACTGATCACAGAGGTTGATGTTGCAGATGGATTCGATAAGGGACCTTTGGATAGAATCAAATATTGCAACCCGATCAGATCTGAAACAGGGAGCTGTCCTGAGGATGTACAACACCTTAGGTAGACTGAAGGCATGACGCAACAGGCAAAGGGCGTCATGTGAGTGGAGTATGGTCAGGTTACTCCCAAGGGTCCTCAAATCTTCAATCTTGCTCTCCATGATGGAATCAACTGAAGCCACGTCACCTATTGGCGAACCTAGGAGAGTGGCGTCAGATGGACAGATAGACCGCAGTGAAGGAACTTCACTGAGCATAGCAGATATATATATATATATATATATATATATATATATATATAATTATTATTATTATAATGCTATGTATTTAGTGTATATATATAGTTGAAGATTACTATAATTATTACAATAATAATTTAATAATACATATGGTAATGTGCAGAGTGGAGAACCCTAATAATCCATAATTATTAGGTATTATAGCAAAATTGGACTATTTGGATAGAGTATTATTTTGATTTGTTACCTGCTTAGCGATTAACCAAGCTTTCCAATATATGCCTAGCCCTATTGTCATTCACCCATGCACTGCATTCAGATTTAAGTGACTGTCTCCAGCAACAAAGGTTAAACCGGCCATGCAGGGCTTAAGCTATCGATCAAACATACATACTTCTGAATCAGTTGATTTGCAGTCAAAACGAGCACATACATACAAATGTACACAATGGCTCAGTTTTTGACTCATGCAGCAGAGATGTTAAAAGGACCAAACACATCTTTTGTATTATTATCTTAGACTATTATGGAATACAGTATTGAGTATATGTATGATTATGCATAATAGTAATCCATAATATTATTATGTATAGGACACACAAACATATACGTACAGGTACCATGCCTGCATGGCCCTGCACAGGCACACATGCATGCACTCACACACACACACACACACACACACACACACACACACACACACACACACACACACACACACGGCAAACATGAGCACATATGTACTGTTTGCTTAGGCACGCCCTCATCTTCTTCTTATCCTTCATAGAACAAAATTTATTGTATTTTCCCTCCAGTAATGTTGTGCTGTATGTGTCTCTCTATGAGGCATAGATGTGACCATGCATGCTAAATTATTGCAGCCTTACATCTTATTACCTAACACCTCGGCCATACCCATGCAAGACCTTGCAATTGCCAATTAATACAAACAAAATAATTATATTTTATCATTGCTATTATTATGGCTTTAGTTGACAAATTCTGTGATCATGCATGACTTACACATAATTGTGACAATTTGAATTGAGAAGAGTGGACCAGTTACACATTTCTTATACATATTGTTGCAGTACATGATTGTTGTACTGTGACCACATAAAGAAACTAATTTTTCTCCTTATAAGTATACTGCCTGGGCAACTGCTAGAAGCCCTAGTCCTCTGAGCAGGAGTCAATGTAGATTTTCCATTACCTGCACTAGTACTGCACTTTGTCTTCCATGTTGACTGCAAAGGAGACACGTACATTCCCATTTCCAGAGCTGTAGAGAGTGTAAGCTGGTGTACTTCTTCCCTCCGAGTTCGAGATCATCTACATAAAGAAACCTCTCATGCAAACCCAGGCAACCACAAGCAGCTAGTCAACAGTAGAACATCTCCTGGATCCAAACCCTTACTTCAAGGTCCTGGCAGTTTCGCAGGACTATTGGGCAATACCTTTCACACATTTGATAATCTAGTATGATCTCCGTATATCCTCCAAACCATGCATGGACATGCATGAACCAAGCAAAGAGAAGTGCACCAGTATGCACTAAATATAGTAATATTATAATTTGCATGCATTGTGCAATCATCATTTACTGTATACATGCCATTGATCGATGTCGAGGCTTGAAATAATGCATGTCAAGTACATCATATACTTTCAGTGACAGTCATAATATTGCACTGATATGTAGCTTTCGTTGTTTCAGTCTATTATAATATTAATATTAATATGCAAATGCAAACCAATGGCAGGCATAAACCTTATTAATTGTTATAATGTCAACACCTCTTGTCCTGTACAATCGATTGCCATAATAATATCAAATAAATTTCCCATATGCAGTATGGAATCCAATGCTCTTCTGTGAGAACGTTTAGTCGCCCAAGATCAATGTGATGATTGCAGCGGTCAGCACCATCGCTGTAGAGGGCACCCACAAAAGGGCAGAGTTGTCTCCTACAAAGCTGCAGTTAAACACCTTTGGAACACCTTCCGAATACTTGACATCAGTGACCTGTATGTGGAAGTAAATGCAGACATAATGATAAAATCTCTGGCTGCATTGAAGAGCAACTGCCGGGAGCAGTACTGGTGAGTGTACAGAGTCCACTGTTGGCTCAACAAGGGATCACCCCAGAATATGATATCACAAGCCAGTACCACAGCATACCACAAGACCATACCACAAACAACCACCAAACTGTACTGATTCTTTAAAACCCATACACTTAAATCTCACTCCTGTCACCTGGTATATGGAGTGCATTGATCAGCAGTTATGTACTGTCAGTTAGCATTAGCGTACAAATTATATGTCTGTTGACACCGAGCTTCTGAATCAGTAATAAGACTATATCCTGAATTTACATTAAATTGCTACAGTATTATACAGTATTCTACCTGGACTATAATCATACTCATCTGCATGACTCACATTTTCCACTTGAAACTGAACTGCCTTTGCTTGAGGGCAGATAGGGCTTGGGGCATCAACCAAATACACACCAACAGATCCTCTCCTGTCAAAGTGGTAAAAAACTCCATCGGGATCTCCATAGGCAAAGATAACAGCTGTGCTCCCCTGTTACAAGAACGATACATGACTGCTGAACAAAATACACATGTAGCATTATTAATTAGGTATCATGCAAAATGTGTGTAAAATTCAAATTGCATGCCATTGGCTATAGTCATGCAATTATTTGCATGAATCAGATGCGTATTATATTACTGTAACATACCTCAGTAATAATCCTGTCGTGGTTGACACCACCTGTAGTACCAGTATCCCCGGTATCCAGGTATCTCCAAAACTCCAAAGTGGTCCATCCATGTTTCTCCTCACCTCGGATGAGATGTAGATCATTTCTCGTGTCTTTACGAGGAAAACCGTTGACACGTGCACGCCCATGTCGGTCCTAGAGGATAACGGATGTAGAATCAGTGGGAGATTCATAGGGTGCTTAGTACAGAGTCAGGGGGTTACAGGATGTAGTGGACCAGGTCAAATCATGCAATGAAGTGGGGTAATTCGGAACAGTCAGATAACTAAGGAAAGTGGGTCAAAACATAGACTATCTATACCATTGTATAGATTGTCTAGGGTCAAAAGCAGTGTCAAAAAAACAATGTACGCAGCTGTCTGGCCATGTATACCTGCTACAGTTAATCAGCTGTAG
>CAUJGJ010000313.1:8652478-8679978 GCA_963170055.1 Halisarca cf. caerulea | reverse complement strand
TGGTTTGAGTGAATGAATCCCAGCATGTCCCATCCCATACCAGCGCCTTGCCACTAAACCAGGGAGTGATAGACATACCATCAGGCCTTTTACCATCACCACGACAGAGGCCACGGGGCTCCAACGTGGCGGGGACATTAGCTGTTGCAAGGGCTCTTTCCATTCAAAGCAGTATGCCTGGGAATCCTGCCGCGACTACTACGGCAGCTGAGCCCATGGACTCCTGAGTAATCCACAGGGTTTCCACACAGAGGGCAGTTGTGAGGTATGCAGATATATATATATATATATATATATATATATATATATATATATATATATATATATATTTATATCTGAGTCAGTAATACCCGTCATGGTGCACTACCTGTAGTGTCAGTAGCACATGTATATCTCCAAAACTCCAAAGTGGTCTATTAATGTTTCTTCTTTCTTCAGATGGGATTAATTAATGTCATTCCTATAATGTCTTCAGGAAGAAAGCCACTGGTATTAGCATATGCACCCATGCATGTATGTACACACACACACACACACACACACAACATATGACAAACACAATAATATGAATGCATATTAAATGTTGTTTAGGCACACCTTTATCTTTAAGTTAATAAATTCATGTTATCTTTTATATCAGGATAAAAATAGTGCATGTTTTCCCTCCACAAAGACTGTGCTGTGTGTGCCTACAGGAAGCATACTATTGGTTGTGACTTCGCTAAGTTACATTCTTACACTCAATAGCAAACACCCTGGCACCTCTATAACATGACAAGCAGGATGTTATGGCTGTGATTAAGACTAGACTTGTGACTGGCAATTGTGACAAATTCATGAAAGAGGACTGGACCATGTGTTTCTTATAACTATATGCAGCACAGTACTTGTGGCGACCACTTTCATCATCTTTGGTGTGCATCATCACAGAAGTTGATTTTACTTTGCATAGCATCCAAAGTATATACACTGATCAGGGGTGGCGGTCGGTGTAACACATTGTGCATTTTAAATTACCTGACTAGTCCATCCCATTCCGCCCATTAGCACAGCTTGTGTACAGTATTACAATTTTTCTCCACGGGTCATATAGTGACGTCAGCTTTCACTGCTTGCAAGAAAGATGGTGTCTGATTTTAAATGGTCTGTAGCTCAGAGTTTTGTACTGTGTCAACTGCAACACTGCGTGCCTTTTGGATCTGGTAACTCTTAGTTTAATTCTGAGTTCTAGCTACTTGCCCTTTATTATCAGAGAACTTAATTGCATTATTGTCATCTATTATGGAGTATAATATTGTGCATATATTATATGGTTATGTATAATACTATAGTACTCCATATGCATTAATTATTGGACACACAAACATACACACATACACCATGCATGTGCATGGCCCTGCACACACACACATGTACATGCATATGCATGCATGCATACACACACGCATGGACGCACACACGCACACACGCACACACACACACACACACACACAATTAAGCACACACATGTACGCACATGCACAAACGCACACACACATACAGACACACACACACACACACACATACAGACACACGATAAATATGAATGCATATTATGCACTTTTTGTTTAGCCACACCTTCATCTTCTCGTTATCCTTCATTAAAGAACAAGATTGCATAGTTCCTCCACAAATGCTGTGTTGTACATGACTCCATGAGGCATATGAAGTTGTGACTGTGTTAAATTAGTGCAGCTTTAGAACTCAATACCCAATACCTTGGCCACACCCAGCCGAGACCTAGCTTGTAATTGCCAACACAAACAAAAATTTATAATAATGGCTTCAATTGACAAAATTTTAATCTTGTTATCGTAACTTGGACTTATTGTGATAATTTTCAAATAAGAGGAGTGGACCAGGTGAACAGTTCGTACACATAATGTTGCAACACATGATCGGTGTACAGTGACCACATATTTATATTATAATAATTATGTGGTCACTGTACAATTACATATAATGAAACTAATACTTTCTTTCCTGGACAAGTGCCAGAAGCCCTAAAGGTCTGAGCAGGAGTCAATGTAGATTTTCCATCACCTGCACTGTTTGTCTTTGGTGCTGACTGCAAAGAGGATGGTCATGTGTCCAGGGCTGTTGAGCATGTAGTTCCGTAATTAAAGGGTGTAGTTCCCAGCCAAGAGAACCTGCAAGTTGGTGCATATCTTGCCGTGTTCGAGATCAGCTGATTTCTTAAGAATGCACTCAATAATGCATGCACAAGAAACCACGAGTAGACAACAGTATATACAATCAACATATCCAGCCCTTGGTGGTGTAGGTTGGTGTGTGCGGGACCATTGGGAGATGAGCTGTTACTGTTTATGCATATTATCATTCATTATCTGGAATATCTTTGTATACCAGTGAGTCCACATATTATGTTAGATACACTTATATGATTTCACATGTATACATGATACATGCAGGTAAAGGGTGCATTTTCCAGTTGAGAAAACCTACAAGTTGGTGTACTTTTTGCTGAGTTCGAGATCGGATGAAGAAAGCGCCCAAGCACAGGTAACCACGAGAAGAAAATGGTAGAAAATCCCCAAACCTTTAAGTTATTGGCAGTTCCACAGGAGTATTACATGGGCAGTACACAGGTCACGCATCTAAAAAGGTACCATATTATATATATAATATATATATATATATGTGTGTGTGTGTGTGTGTGTGTGTGTGTGTGTGTGTGTGTGCGTGTGTGTGTGTGTGTGTGTGTGTGTGTGTGTGTGTGTGTGTGTACAATCCAATCGCATGCAAACCATGAAAGAGATATCAACGCGAACCAAATGCAAAGCAATGCACTGGTACCTGCATTGGGTATCATATGCACCGTCCAACCATCATGCATGATGCAGAGGCTTAATTCCTGGATCTACTGCACATGCATGTCAAGTATATTTATCATATAATTTCATTGGTTATATTGCCCATTACAACTGATAGCTTTCTTTGTTTCAATCGGAATATATAGCAACATTTATGCAAACTACAAGCCTTATATATTGCTATGTCAACACTACTTGTCCCAATTGGTTGCTATGAATTCAATTTCCCATATATGCAGGATATTATTATGTACTCTTCTGCGAGAACGTTAACGCTCAGTTGCCCAAGATCAATGCGATGATTGCAGTAGTCAGCACAAACACTGTGGAGGGCACCGACAAAAGGGCAGAGCTGTCTCCTCCTGCGAAGCTAGAACCAGACTCTGTTGGAACATCTTCAGTCTCGTCAACAGTAACCTGTATGCACAAGTACAAACATAGCGAAATCTCAAGGACCACATTGTCTTGAAGAGCAACTGCAAGGACCAATACTAGTGTGTGTACAGAGGTCACTATAGGCTTAACAATGACACCACAACACTGTATATACCACAACCTTGCATACCACAAAACTGTACACTGATCATTCCAGGATCGATATCATTAAAACCCATTATGACAACTTCTGAATCAGAAATATAATCACTCCTTCGCACATTAAATTGCTACAGTATTTTAGTACCTGGACTATTATCAGTATGCTCATCGATGCAAGACTCACATTCTTTGCTCGAAACTTAACTTTCTTTACTCGAGGGCAAGTATGTCTTGGGGCACTAACCAAATACATATCAACAGATCCTCTTCTGCTAAAGTGGTAAGAAACCCCGTCAGGATCTCCATAGGCAAAGATAACGGGTGTCCTCCCCTGTAACAAGAGCGATACATGACTGGTGAACAAAGTACAGTACACACTGTGGGCAGGAAAATAGTGTCAGATTGCAGAGGTTGTTGAATATCAGAGTGACTCTTAGCATACTTTAAAATGGTGACTGTACCTCATGCATGAGATGGTTGGATTGGAGAAAATGTCAGATTACATGTACACTGTATAAATGCATGTAGAAACATATAATATTGCGTCTCTTTCAGAATGTGTGTAAAATTCAAATTTGCATGCTAATTGGCAGCTATAGTTATGTTGTTTTTTTGCATGCTGAATAATATTACATACCACAGTAATAATCCTGTCGTGGTCGACACCACCTGTACTACCAGTATCCCCAGTATCCAGGTATCTCCAAAACTCCAAAGTGGTCCATCCATGTTTCTCCTCTCCTCGGATGAGATTAAGATCATTTCTAGTGTCTTCAGGGGGAAAGCCGTTGGCACCAGCATAGCGGTCCTATAGGACAATAGATGTAGAATCAGTGGGAGATCTATGGCTATGCTGAGTGTATAGTCTTGCCCAGCACAGACCATATCTTCACCTCCTTTGACTATGACATCGGGTGACATCATAGTCACCAATTGCAATCAAGGAGGAGAAGTAGTGGTCTGTGCTATGCGAAACTACTCAGTGTGGAGTTGGGGGGGTTAAGAATGTATAGTGCTCAACAAACTATTATTATTGTATTAATAATTGTATTTAATTAAAAGGGTTGTCCCTTGTTGCAATAGAATGGGGTTATTTGGAACAGTCAGGTAACTCCAACAGTCCATTGGTCAAAAGCAGTGTCAACTAGAAACTGCACACATTATATTGCTGACATTGTCAGTTCAGCTGTATACATAGCAAGTGTGGCTAGCTAGACAGCACAATCATAGCACAAGTACGTAAAGGCCCTGTCCTGAATTGCCCCAGCATCCCCAATTACCCTATTCATATAAATGGGATTGTACCTGAATCTGAGGCTCTCCTTCATCCGTTACCCAGCCAACGGTAATATCGGAGTTGACCATGCTACCTTTCTCAGACACACCTAAACCGACCCATCCCATGGTCTTCACTCTCACAGCGATATACAATCGACTGGTTCCCTCTGTGTAGTTCCAGTACAGCTCGTACGTCTTGCTGATCAGTTCAATGAAGTTGGGATAGCGCGCCAACATTTCTGGATCTCCCACGGTTCGATTCAAGTATCTGTTTCTGCTGACCAGTCGACTGGTTCCCCCCGTGTGGTTCCAATACGGCTCGTAAATGTTCCTGAGCACTTCAATGAGGTTATCACAGTGCGCCAACAATTCCCGGATTCCTGCATTTGGATTGCAGTGTCTGTCTCCGACAGCAAGAGTTAGGGTCAAACCTAAAATTAACAGACAACCGTACATATTCAGTGTTGTGCAGTCAGAATGTGCACGTATGAGTAGACGATCGACTGTGGACCAACCAGTGTTGCTCGAAGCACCATGCGAGCACGTCTTTATACTCTCCCTGGATGACATCATGCACCGTTTGTGATTAATAATAATATTATTATTGTCAATACAGCATCATAACATTTTTCTAGTGAAAGATGGCAGAGAAACCACTTATGATCAACCCAAGAGAATTGACTATTGTAAAGAATAAAGAATGGGCAAGAGCCGTTATTCGGTGATGAAAACGCCACATGACATCATGCGCGTGACCACCCTGTGCACTCTACCATGATGAAAGATTATCTTAATTTGACAATGCAGTCCCCACATACAGAAGACCCTGGATGATCAAACCCTTAAAGAGAGTACAGTACCTGCTAATACAGTTAGAAATTGATGATAAAACTGCTGTACACAACCCCTGGTAGGGCTTTCAGGGTGTGGTGCGTGTCTGTGGCCTGCAAAAGGATCATGTGACTCGGTGAACCTGCATTGCTGAAGGCATACATGTCATATAAATGTATCTGTGTATATCCCATATGCATGTAGGCATAAGATCTGTACATATGTATGCATATGGCTGTGTGTCTGTACACGGGATATTACAAGGTGTGTGCTAATCTAATTTATATAAAAGCAACGTTCATCATGATTCATATACAATATGATTCGTATACACACCCCACAGAGAGAGAACAAAATTAATGTGATCTGAATATATTATGAGCCATTGGTTTGCTTTGTAGAGTGGGAGATTGTATGTGTGTGTGTGTGTGTGTGTGTGTGTGTGTGTGTGTGTGTGTATGTGTGTGTGTGTGTGTGTATGTGTGTGTGCACACGCACATGCATACATGTATGTACATGCATGCGTATATACTTGGGTGCATGCATGCATGTAAATGTATTCAGTCGTCATATAATTCTTATGGTACACTTACTATACTACAAGTAACAAATACAGTATAATCTCATTATATATATATTTAGAACCATAAGTTTCTGATAAAAATGTTCTAATAATATCTATAACTTCTAAATAACTTCCGACCACATATGTAATCCACACATCTGGAGTGGTATATATATTCATGGATGCTTGAATTAAGGCCAATATTCTAAATTAAATTTCAAGAATCAGATTCTAATAATCATCGAGATTTTACTGTATCTCCAAAACTCCAAAGTGGTCTATCGATGTTTCTCCTCTCTTTGAATGAGAATTAGGTCATTCCTAACGTCTTCACGTAGAAAACTGCTGCATGTTATACCAACATGTACACACACACACACACACACACACACACACACACACACACACACACACACACACACACGTACACACACAAATTAAACACACACACATACACACACACACAAACACACACACACACACACACACACAAACACACACACAACATATGACCAATATAATTATGAATGCATAATAATTGTTGTTTATAGGCACGCCTTAATCTTATGTGTTACTTTTTATAGGATAATATAGTGTTTTCCCTCCACAAATGCTGTGTTGTGTCTGCTTGCAGGAAGCATACTATTAGTTGTGACTTTGCTAAATTGCAATCTTACAACTCAATATTATGATGTCCTGCACATGCATGCGGGATGTAGGAATTTGCACAGTGTGCACTCAGTACACCTAAACTCTGTCTATAGCTATATGTATATACTGGTCTAGCCTCATGTATGTGCAACTATATGCTCGTCTAGCCCTATAGCTAGCTATGCCTGTCTTGCCCTTGGCCCCCCACCTAGCCCTGTGTTTGTTTTGTAACTTACCCTTCTTCCAAGAGTTTTTCGAGAATCCTTTTTTTTATATAGCCTTTTTGCACAACCTTGTGCATACTAGGCAGAGGAAGATACTTTTAGTTGGGGAAAGGGGGGAGGGGGGGGAGGGGGGCACAACTAATGCAAGCTAAACTAAAGTACATGTGGCGGAGAAAAGTTGCATCATCAGATTCTACAATGGCATCCAGAAAAAAGGCTGCCAATTCGTTATTGATTACAACCTTCAGTTATATCTTTCAATTTTCCTTAAATTGTGGTAGAGGGCTTCTAACATTTGCACTTATTGCTCAAAATTAATTATAACAAGGAATTATTCAAAAGCCCTCAAAAAATGCGGGGGGCACTGCATGCCCCCCAAAACAAAGCTTGAGGGGGCATGTGCCCCTTGTCCTCATATGGTTCCGCTGCCTATGTTGTGTCAATCCCACATCCTTCCAATATATACCATTATTAATTTTAATAGTTTTTATACACCCTGATAATATTATTAGGCATTAATTTTATTGTTTGGCCATGCCTTCATCTTCTTGTTATCCTTCATTATGGAACAAAGTTGTAGATTTCCTCTGCAAATGATGTGTTGTACATGACTCCATGAGGCATATGAAGTTGTGACAGTGTTAAATTAGAGCAGCCTTAGAACTCAATACCCAATACCTTGGCCATACCCAGCCGAGACCTAGCTTGTAATTGCCAACACGTACAAACAAACATTAATAACAATGGCTTCAATTGAAAAAGTTCTAATCATGTGATCGTAACTACAAAACATATATAAACCTTATCTATTTTACTTCTTTTACCCATGCATCCATTGTTATGACGTGTATTGAGGTTCCCATATTATTCAGAATGCATATATGCGCATATATATTCAACTCTTCTTGAAAAACTTGTAATTGCCCAAGATCCAAAATGATTGCAGTGGTCAGCACCATCGCTGCAGAGGGCACTCACAAAGGGCACAGCTGTCTCCTCCTACGTACAAAATTTGCATTGTTGAAAGCACACACAAATGCATCTATGTGTTAGTAGTCTGGCGTAGCCGCCCCAATCTCACTTGGTCATTTAGGGGACTGACGTCATGCATGTTATAGTCCCCAAAAATGGCTGAGCAAGATCGGGTCAGCCTCGCCAGACTAGTGTGTTAGCACTTGTTGTGAAGATGCCGGCATACCATGCAGGAATGTGCACAAATTTAATTTGTTTAAATGTAAAGGAACAGTAGAAATAACATGCACACATGTCAATCATTGAGTCAATGAGCAAATATGATCTGAATATGAGGCGTTGGTTCTAGAAGCTTCGGAGAGTGTTCGGAGATTCTGGATCCTGGACTCTTCATCCCAAGGGAAGTTGGGGTCCTTCAACTCAACACCAAACACCTGCTTCACAATACTACCGGTAGGAGCACTCAGATTCACAGAGGGTAAGTGGGCAATTCTGAAAGATAAAAAGGGTACCAAGTATAATAACGCAGTAAGGCTATGTTAAGGGTACGTAGGGTAAACATTGACTGTAGTGAGGGTCGAGGGTAAGTGGTCAGTTCTGAGGAGTGCGCAGAATAATAGACAGAGCCAATGACTAACATACAAAAACATTATCCTACTTCACATTATCCAGCATATTATGTGGCAACTATAACATTATAAATAATATGTACTTTCCCAATTATCGTTTCCAAATGCTACAACTGCTAGTTTTAGGGTGAAAATAAGTTTGAACTTATGTATGGTGGCCATGTTTTTCCGGTGTCAACTATGTAATAGAGTACAGGGTCTATATAGTCACAAATTAAATGTTCAATTTGCAGTTAATTCCATGGGAAGTTGTAAGTACATATGTACACCTCACACCTTGGGACAGTTACACATACATTTATGGTTAGCAGTGGAGCAAATGTCCACACAGTATACAATATATATTATATTCTTCTTTAATTGGACACTCAATAGTATTATGATATATAAAAAGGACACCTGAGAGACAGATGAGATTGCACAATAACAATAGAGAATTTGTATTCGAGTACTTTCTATGATAGTAGTATAAATTGCCATGCACCCTCGCACACATTACATGCATACATTAGCAAGTGTCACGTACAAATAAATACATACTTTAATGCAGGAAGAAGATGTTGCAGTTTCAATCGGCTGCCACACAGTTTAACAGGAGATTTCGGATAATAGTACATGACTACGAGACACATTTCTTCACTTGTTCCAGGACCACCCTGTGGAGTGTCAGAGAACAAGAAGGGTTGTGATCAACCTGTGTGTGTGTGTGTGTGTGTGTGTGTGTGTGTGTGTGTGTGTGTGTGTGTGTGTGTGTGTGTGTGTGTGTGTGTGTGTGTGTGTGTGTGTGTGTGTGTGTGTGTGTGTGTGTGTGTGTGCGCGCACGTGTATGTGTGTGTGTATTGCATATTGTGTGTCATTGGTCTTTCTTCAAGTCAAATTCAATTACAGTAGTACCCCCTTTGCGAGACCTCGTCAAAAGACTGACTTTGCTAGTCACAAATGTGTACATGCCCCATACATTTATCTCCCCTTATCAGAGACCACCTTCCACATGTCCCTAAGGGTGGTCTCTCAGAAGAGGTTCTACTGTATATAGAATTAACATAATAATTATTACTATGTTGCACAACTGTTTCAGTGGTCGTCTTAATTGGTAACACACTAATCACTCTACAATTTCCTCTCACTCACAAAGACTGTGGAGTTTCTGTTCAATGTACGGTACTTGCATGTCAACTCCAACTTATCACCCTGAAAAGAAAATCATGGCAACATCAGCAAGCAATGTACAAAAAGGGTTACTCTAATTCTTCACATACTCGGCATGCACACACATGAAGTATTTCAAACATGTAAGTGTTGCTGTATATTGTTAATATGTATACACTCTCTTCACAATGTACAAAGATACAATATATTAATTATTACAGTATGATAAATATAATATACATACAGAATAAAATGTCATGTTATATATAAATTATACGTATATATAATGTATGTATGCGTAACATACACTGTCATTATGCATATCACGCAGTTGCTCACTGGGTAGATCTTTCGTGAAGGGATTGTCCTTATCTGCTGAAAGTTGAAGTCGTAGTTCAAATCTTGGTCAATTGGAGGAGTCACCTCAACACCATTTCTGTACTGCTTCAGTACAAGACCGTGACCTGTTGTGAAGTTGACAAGCAGGCCTATATACTAGTCCATTGTATAATATAATCGTATGTACTAATGTAAGTATAATAGTATGTACTAGTCCATTAATATAATAATACTACAGTATGCAAGTGCTGCTTACTGACCTGCCAAGTGTGTGTGCAGTAAGTTGGCAAACACTGTGATTCCCTCTTCTGGGAAGTTCTGGATTGGGACAGACCAAAGCATGGTAAACTGGGCTTGCAGGTACGAGGGTAATGGGTGTGAAGAAGTGTGCATGGGTGGGAGGTGGTATAGGATATTGTGAGGTGAACCCCATCCCCAACTCCACCACTACTACCACTCAGAATCCACAGCAAAAGAGTTCAGAAAGTATTGAACTTACAACAAGGAAAAGTATATATAATTATTATACTGTAACAGTGGAATCACCGAAAAAAGGACTTTTCGGGACAGCCATTTTGTTCTTTGTGAGGAGATTGTCCTCATTGGGAGATTAGTAATGTATTGGAACTATATAGGAAGGAAATACGTATCTAGGAGCCTCAAGCTGTGTCAATCCTGTATAGACAGATTGTCCTTATTTCAGAGCTTTATACCACAATTACCAAAGTAATGCACACATTGTTGCCCTGGAAACGGGGTATATTTATATCTTATACAATAAAGTGAAAACTCCTGGACCAATGTAGCTGACACAACAAAATAAGGACAGCCTCTCTACAAAGGACATGGCTTGCAATCCCAAAATACTTACTCGTCTTTATATACAGTATTGTAGTCCCAATACATATTAACCTCCCAAAGAGGACAACTTCTTCACAAAGGACAAAATTAGAGGCTTCCCTAATCACATTGTCCTTTACTAGAAGATTTCACAGTATGTCCTTACCTAGTCTCATGTAGCCTAGACCACTAACTTCGCCTCTATTTTTTATATGCTGACGTCGCCAACCTCATGTCATTCATTCAAAACTGCAAGGTTAATCTGGAAATCTAACTTATCCTATCATCTGCTGCAAATCCCCGTCTGATTCACCAATTAGGTAGTACACAATCTAACCTGATTGGTCCATGCAATACCTGGTTTATCCAGAACATTTAATTAGGAACAAACGTGGTCGGAAAATGAGGGCACACTGTACACATGATAATATTATTATGTACAAAGATCAACAGTTACCGAGAAACACACCTTTGCGGTGCAGGAGCTGTCGCACATGACGTAAACATCAAAAGTATCCATTTTGGGAGGAATAACCATAAAACGGAAGACTCCACTACCAAAAAGTAGAGCACCGGCATCGTACTTCAGGGGAGTGTCCAAGTAGGTGATTTGAAATCCAGAACAGTCGATTATATCTATTTCAAATTGGGAGATAGCAGTGGCCTGGACTATATTACTTTCTATTCTTGCAATTTCTAAACTATACATAAACATGTGCACATCACATAAGCACATGCAGAGCTGAAGTACCAATAACTTGTAATAATATATTATTATTTTTACATTCCTGGTATGGTTACATAGAAAACAATAAAATACTTGCAATAATTATTATTTTATTGTAGAAAACAAAATACATGTAATAGTTACTTAAGAGACTATAATATAATATTAGTTTCATCCCACACTTTTGTTTGTTCTGTGTGTATGTGTGTGTATATGTGTGTATGTTTGTGTGTGTGTGTGTGTGTGTGTGTGTGTGTGTGTGTGTGTGTGTGTGTGTGTGTGTGTGTGTGTGTGTGTATGTGTGTGTGTGTGTGTGAGTGCATATGTGTGTACACATGCATGAGTGCATACATGTGTTTTACAAGCATGCAGACACCCACACCCACACACCCACACACATATACACACGCATGCACACACCCACACGCATGCATAACACACATGCACACACACTTGCACCCATTCACCTGCTATCATGCTTGGATTGTCATAGTGCACTTGTAGCATCCAGTACTCAGAGGATTGAGGGCCACCAAAAGGAAAGCTCACTCCATCAGGGTATTCATATGCCTGAGTGCAAACAAAGACAAGATATTCAAATGACAAAACCTCAATATTGAATAACAGTCCATAAGTGCACATGTGATGTGGTGTTGCCCTCAATTGATTACTAGGTTGCTAAAACTGCGTTAGATAATGCCACTGAACAATACATACCCACCCATGCACCAATATGTACGTGTATACACATTTATACAGGCATATACGCATACAGAAGTACTGTATAATACATACACATATAATTTTACTATACTATTATAATATTATTGATAAAATAAACAAAATGTGTTAGCATACTATGCAAACATACAAATACGTGCACACATACAAGAATATATATTACATACATACGCGCCCATGCATGCAAAGGCAAATTTATGTCCCGTATTGAATACACACGTACCTCACCACCTGCAGCCCAGGCTGCTACCACATTACCAGACAAACAAGTGGCCAATGGGGTGCCAGGCTGTCCGCTGGCCATGTAACATTTGTCACCAATCAAATCGTCGTCTGTTATGCTGCCAAATTTGAACTCGTCACAAGAGTACAGAATCATGTGATGGACAACTGAAGCAGCTGGTTTGTAAATGACAGGAAAGAACTATAATATGGAAAGAGCAGTTAAATGGGTACGTGATTATATTTGATTTAATTCAGGTACTGTAGAACAAGCATTCACTAGCTTGTACATACTATAGTAAATAATATAACTATGCATGGGAATAGCTGCATGTATACAGCTAGTACATTTAAGGATATTACATAATTTAATTAATCTAGATAAAAACTGTTAGACATTACATTTGGAATATTTTTAGGCATTAATCTGTACTATACATAAACTACATTATAGTATTATATTAAAACTGCAAGACTTGAATTACTGTACGTGGATAGCACATGCGTGCATGCACACAAGTATGCAGAGATGCGTATACACACAGACATACTCACATACACACACACACAAACACATATAAACATGCACGTACATTGCATGTTTTCACAAATATGCAAACGGATACAGACAGTCTCATACCTATGTAAGCCTATGTACACACACAACCATGCAGTAACTCACTCCGATCATGTGTTTTACTGAGGACCTTATTTCCTGAGATAGACGGAACCCAGCACACCAGTAGGCAGTGGCAGCACCTGGTACTGTGATCTAAGGGTGACATGCAGAATAGAAATTATTGCAACATGCAGTTTGAAAGTACATAAACTGAATGCGAGCAGTTACTGTAGTAATTTACAGCAATAATGGTATCGACTGGGATTCCGAGAAAAATAGCAATTTTATTACTCCACATAAAATGTGTATAAAAAGGTTACAGAATCTAATTGGCATTTTTGATGTTGATTATTATCTTATCATTAATTTATTATGAATAAATGACGAATATATATATATATATATATATATATATATATATATATATGTATATATATATATATAATACTAGTCAACATTATTATAACATTTCTATCAAAGTGATGGGATGACCCTTGATGATGAATTAAGGGTTCATGTTTGGATATCACTTTAGCAATGACAGTGCAATGAACCATTACACATGCTGGGACCTTACTTTCCAAGACTACGGCTGACCATTTCCAAGACTGTTACACATAATACTACAGATCATGCTATGATGAATCTCACGTTTCTAACAAGAACATCCAATGTCTTTGCACCGGGATTGGCTTTCTTGTCTTCTCCAAGGAAGTACACACCGACAGATCCTCCTCTACTCATGTGGTAGGAGAATGTGTCAGAATCTCCATAGGAAAATATGACGGGGGTACTTCCCTACCACACAAAGAAATACTACAGCTTCAACTTCAGTACATTTAATTATATTAGACGTCGTATATGTGCGTGTGCGTGTGTGTGCATGCATGTGTGTGTGTGTGTGTGTGTGTGTGTGTGTGTGTGTGTGTGTGTGTGTGTGTGTGTGCAAGTGCGTGCGTGTGTGTGTGTGTGTGTGTGTGTGTGTGTGTGTGTGTGTGTGTGTGTGTGTGTGTGTGTGTGTGTGTTCAAATTTATTCTCTCATACCTTAGTAATAATCCTGTCGTGGTTAACACCACCTGTACTACCAGTATCCCCGGTATCCAGGTATCTCCAAAACTCCAAAGTGGTCCATCCATGTTTCTCCTCTCCTCGGATGAGATTAAGATCATGTCTAGTGTCTTTCAGAGGAAAACCGTTGACACCAGCATATCGGTCCTGTACACGATTATTAAAATCTTTGAATTTAAAAGTTCAACAACGAACTAAAGAGACGTTGATACAATCTTCTAGCGGGGGGCTGAATTATATACGAACAAACTAATTAACGAAAGGATAAGAGCAAGCCAGCCATGCATTGTAGTGGTCGGGGATTATAACAACGCTTATAGCCTCGATCAGTATAACCTATCACAGCAGGGCTATACCACACTAGTATCTACCGTACGTATAATATTATACGTGTAATATACTGCCATCATGGCAAGGATATTACCCTAGCTAGCTATAATTTTGCCCTCAGTTTTTTTTTTCTACACTCACTTTCAGAGCCGTTTCTCCTTCGTCCGTTACCCAGCCGACGGCAAGATCGGAGTTGACCATGCTACCTTTCTCAGACACTCCTAAACCGACCCATCCCGTGGTTTTCACTCTCACAGCGATATCCAGTCGACTGGTTCCCTCCGTGTAGTTCCAGTATAGCTGTACGTGTTGCTGATCAGTACGAGAGAGTTGGGATAGCGCGCCAACAATTCCGGGTCTCCCGCGTTCTGAAGTCCTTTGGCAGCAAGGCCTGTAACAAGGCCTAGAATAACTAGAGTGAGCTTCATCTAATCCCTTTCAGTTACGTTTCTATATTCAGCCGTCATCGAGTTTAGGGGAAGCTAGGCGACCGAGTCCTCTGTTCTACATGCAAGCCATATTGATTTCCAATGACATTATGGATGCCATTTAATTTGTATACGTATAACTTTTATATGCTGTTTGCGTGTGTGGGTGGGTGGGTAGGTGCATGTGTTGGGTTCTAAGTGCGTGTCCTTTATACTCTTCTTCCACTGTCTCCCATACAGGAGTCAGCCTGCTGGATTCAATTGCTAATTTTTCAATTATGGTTGCACAGTTTAATAAAACAATTATCGTCCTTTCCCTTTGATGTTGCAGCCCCTCAAGTACCTACTCTTAGGTTTAGCATCTGCATAGCGTGAATGCATTTACGACATTGACACTTGTAAATGTATAAGTGAGATTACTTAATTCACATAAACAACACACATGTATGTGCATGCACGTGCACGCGCGCGTGCACACACACACACACACACACACGCACACACACACACACACACACACACACACACACGCACACACACACACAGACACATGCATATACAATACACACACACACACACACACACACACACACACACACACACACACACACACACACACACACACACCATGCACATGCATGACGAACACGCTGTATTATTCTAAATTAATGTAATAGTTACTATTATTTTACGTATAATACTATTATTTAGGCATACCTTAATTGCCTACATATGTAGTACCTTTTATAGAACAAATTTATATAATTATGGTTTCCTTCCACAAATGATGTACTGTACTAGTCTGGCATAGCCAACCCAATCTTGCTCGTCCATTTTCGGGGACTGACGTCACCAGGCAAGCGAGAATTCTCTCTTGTGCAGTGAGGTCATTCCTGGAAAATGGCCAAGCAAGATTGGGTCGGCTATAGGCCAGACTAGTGTCGTAGTGTTGTACGTGCCTGCAGAAAGCATAGTTGTGACTGTCTAAATTGCAGCCTTACAACTCAATAGCCAACACCTTGGCACCCACAGAACATGACAAGCAAAATGGCATTGGCTTCAATTGACGCTGACTGTGACAAATTCATAGACAATATTTACAGGAAGAACAATGTATGGAGCTCGAGGGATCAGGAGTTCCTTAGGCATAAGTCCCACAGGATGAGAGATGACTGACACGCACCATACAATGGCATGTGCACTTCATCATAATATTATTACATATTATTATAATAATAGACTACTTTGTTTTTGTTTGTTTGGTTTGTTGTTGTCTTTTGTTTGTTTGATCGTTTTGTTTTATTCTTTAGATATATGTTGTAGGTGTACTGTTTTGTTTCTCCATGCATATACACGTGTAGTTATAGTATAATTATTATTTTATTAATAACATTTTCTTATCACAATATTTTATTTACTCATCACTTTTTCCTATAATAATATTATTCATATATATTATTATATTAATAATATTATAATATTAAGTATTAAACTTATTTCACTTTGTTTGGGGCCCATGTAGTATGTACCTTGAGTGGTGGTTTATGTGGATCGCATGCTAGGCTTGCATGTGATTATTTCCAAAACTGAGTCTGAATAATATTATGCTATTACCCTAAAGTGGGAAATATTTGCAAATTGGTGCCAAAACTGGTATAGGCAGAAAAAATTGCAACTAAAAATTTCGTGAGTCACACCATAGATTGTTGTCTATACTTTGGAACGTGTGGCAAAAAATTCACGACAAAAATAATTCGCGAGTAGAGTCAACTCGCGAAAAATGTGAATATTATTGGTCACGAAAATTTCCCAATTTAGGGTATCATAGGCTATTATTAATAACAACTAAATAATAAAAACACGTACAAGAGATACCACTAGCATCGAACATGCATAGAAGCCTTTAGACATTAACTATTTATAATTTAATATACAATGCAGTCTTGTTTCTATTTAACTTCAATTGTTTGTTTAATTTGGTATACATAAAACTATATACAACTTCAATCCATTTTAAGCCCATTTCGTTCATCTATAAAATTAATGATGATGGATCATGCTCTGCAGAGATCAAAATTTGTATATAATTGATATAATAATAAACTAAGTCTAATATATGTTTCATGAATGACTTGTAGTGTGTGTGCATGCATACATATGTGTGTGTGTGTGTGCGTGCGCGCGCGTGTGTATGTGTGTGTGTGTACATGTATGTGTGTGTGTGTGTGTGTGTGTGTGTGTGTGTGTGTGTGTGTGTGTGTGTGTGTGTGTGTGTGTGTGTGTGTGTGTGTGTGTGTGTGTGTGTACATGCGTGCATTTACACGACGTATAAGACACATTAAGTATTCATTTGCCAAAGAACATATTACATTGTACATACTCAGGTAAATCTTGTTTTTCACAGAATATTCTCTTACCACAATGGAATCACTAAGACACAGTGCAAAGTCATACAATTTTATTGCATGAGGTATTATACTAAACTAAGGAATCAGCTGATGTATATTATATGATTGTCTGTTCACAAAGGACAGGGCTGGAGGTCCCAGGCCTTTTGTCCTACGATTCTGATGTATGAAATCTTCAAAGGGGACAACCTCCCTACAAAGGACAAAGCAGTTGGACTTGTATCTGAATTCTACTGTCCCTGAAAAGTTCTTTATTCAGAAGTCACATTGCATCTACTAGTCATTGGTTCATAAAAAAGCGTTTTTTTAAATTATGAATTCATACCTAATGGAATATCATATATTGGGTATTCTCGAGGGGTAAAAATTTGTGGATTTCTTTGTTGGAAAGAGGACCGTGATACATATTCACTCGTCAATGTTAGTGTTACTGCAACCTTCAATATCCTTCTGGCATTAGCCATAAAATATATATTTACTAAGATAATCCAATCTTTTAGCATCCGTAAATTTTTTCCCGTTTGATAAGTACCATTTATATGGTATATAAACTCACATCATCGACCTCGCAGAACAGATCAAGGTAAGAGATGTTGGTTCTTGTTGTCTTGTACAAAGCCTGAAGATTTGTGGCTCTTGAGAACTGGTTCCAAGCAAAGCGGGGATCTGAGACAGTCCTTTGGAGCTGTTTCAACGAGAGTCTTGAAGTGGAAACCCTGGCGATCTTCTGAAGCCTGTAGCCAGGATCATGGAGTAACTTTGACATGAAGTTTGTGTATAATAGTAATGTAAATTATATAAATTAATAATACCCACAAATGAAACCGCCTTCACATTCAATTGCATATTATATATTACGTATAGCTATGTACATAATAATATAGGGCACAAGAGGTTGCCAATTTATACTTTAAATACAATAACATAAAGAAGACTATGCATACTTAGGTCTGTCCCACTTCCCATGCCGCCATTTTAGAGCAAAATGGCCGAAATTGATTCGGGAATGGGACTAACTAGTGTTTTGTATATGTAATATACTACTGATATCAGTACTTCAGAGTCAAGCAGCAAGTGTTGAAGTATTCAAACAATACTAATTCACACACCTCAGCACTTGAAACAATGCTTCCGTCTTTAGAGAACTTTGGCAGCTTAGTAGGGGTGACCGTGGATAGTAGTAGAGGAATGCTAGGCACATTTCTTGTGAAGTACCAAGTCCACCCTATACACAAAGGAAAAGGAGCAAAAGAAGATTGGAAAGCCAGTAATGACACACATGGAACAGCAAGCTCAGAGAGTTTGTGTTAATGCTAACATGTGTGTGTGTCTGTGTGTGTGTGTGTGTGTGTGTGTGTGTGTGTGTGTGTGCGTGTGCGTGTGTGTGTGTGTGTGTGTGTGTGCTTGGGTACTTTTATCATCAGGTGTTAGTGTTATTCCAGTCAAGTGACTGGTATTGCCATATACTATCATCCTGAAAGTCACCAAGCTGGAGGTGGGGAATCATGCAGCTCAGAGCCCGGGATGGATATATTGATGCCATCACTCAAGGCTGTACCCCACTTCTCCTCATCTCGTGGGTCTTGCAAGCCCACAGATGAGTATCCCCACTCTGCACTTAGGGGGTCATCATGGGGCTGGGATCCGTGGGGCTGTTGCCAGCAGAACCATTGGTCTTGGTGTTTCCTGATGGCTCAACCCCCTAAATGGGGTCCACATAGCCAGTGAGCTGGCAGTGGTATTACAAGTACAAGTACAAGTACAAGTGTGTGTGTGTGTGTGCACTGTGTGCATGTATGTGTACATGTATGCGTGTGGGTGTGATATCGTGATTGTGTACTACGGTTGTACATATTTAGTGGTGATTTACAGTATGCATGACTTTACACTTACAAAAACAGCTTTCATTCGGTCAGAAGTGCTATATTTGCATTGCAACTCAATCTTATCTCCCTGCATGGTAGAAAAAAGAACACAGTCATACCGAATGATGCTAGAGATTGTGGACCATACTATCAAATATGCACAAAATCTTGAATAAACACAGACTCTTGGAGGCTAGCTTTCATCTGCTCTATACAAATTGATACAGATGTGCACAACTGATGAAAGGACCGTATATCGGGAAAGTTTCGTGGAGTAAAACTTTCGCGAATACCTAGATTTTGCGACTTTCGCAAAAAAACTTTCGCAAATCACTGCATGATCAACCCAGATGTATAGAACAGAGCTAGCATTCATGAATTAAAGTTTCACAAGTCTGTTGATTTCGTGAAATTCGCGAAGCTTTATCCCCATGAAACTTTCCCAGTATACGGTATATGTCCCTGAAAAGACCTGTTTTGAGAACTAGCTGCTGGTATATATGTGTGCAACTGTTCTTGTCTCCTTCACAACAGCATACACATCAACTACAATTGATCAATGACTTGAAATAGGTGAGTCATATGTGCTCTCAGCTTGAATCTTTCATATGTAATGGGTCCGACCAAGCTACATTGCACGTCAAGACAAGTACGTACTCACTGGGTAGATCTTTCTGGAAGGGAAGGTCCTTATCTGCTGAAAGTTGAAGTCATAGTTCAAATCTTGGTCAATTGGAGGAGTCACCTCAGCTCCATTTCTGTACTGCCGTAACACTAGTCCATGTCCTGTATACAGTGTATGGGACGAGTTGTATAATGATATCATGCCATACTTAAACAGAACTGGGGTGCAAACCTGCTAGAACATTCAGACAACTTGATTCAGACAAGCATTCACTGCAAGTACACACAATCACGCACACACTTACTACACAAATTAAGCCGGCGACATAAAATACTGTAAATGCATGTTGCTTTTACCTGCCAGGTGAGTGTGCAGTAGGTTAGAAAACACATTAATCCCATCACGAGGAATGTGCTAAAGGGAAAAAAAATTGCCATGATAAAAGCAAAACATTTACATGTAGAAAATTCCCACTGAATAGAGTATGGAAATGACAAAAGTTAACAATACATAATGCAAGATTGACAGACAATACATGGTAACATAGATGCAAGGTGTAAAAATTGAGCGATAGGACATTTATTATATAATACCTGCACAATCCATTAAGTATCAGCAGGACTATAGCCTAAGGGCTTATTACAAACTGATGTGCCCAAAAAACTAGTATGGGTGACATTGCAGCTAACATTAACCACTGCCATTAGAGTACTTTATTTACATAAAGAACAGCTTCAGATCTTTACATCACATGTACTTCACTGTGACAATAATATACATTGTTATTATTATTTAATACATTAAATTAAATTTTACGTGTGCACACACCTTACTGGTGCAAGACGGATCACAGATGCCATAAACACTGAAGTAGTCCTGTCCAGGTGGGATTAGCTGGAACGGCGTGATCCTGTGTCCAATGGCCATTATTCCAGCATCGTACTTCCTAGGATGGTCAAGGTAGACTATGTCGATGCCTGAGAAATCCTTTACACCTTTCGGGAGGAAATGTAAACAAAGTGGAACTTTGTTAAGAAGAAATCTCTTAGGACATTATACTGCTTAATAACCCAAACTATTCCAAGCCATGTTCGGTTTACTGTGGTACATGTATATAACCTGATAAGAACTTCTAATAGTGAGATTTGATCTTGTGGGCAACCTAAAGTTTGTCCTACTATAACAAGGTTTGACTACACATGTGGTAGCGTAAGGGCATAGCTGCAATGGTCATGAGCCCTACAAAAGCTGAGATTTTGCATTTTGTAGGGCAAATTTCAAGTAGCT
Source organism: Halisarca cf. caerulea (assembly GCA_963170055.1). Taxonomy (NCBI): domain Eukaryota; kingdom Metazoa; phylum Porifera; class Demospongiae; order Chondrillida; family Halisarcidae; genus Halisarca; species Halisarca cf. caerulea. The sequence goes on along the minus strand of CAUJGJ010000313.1, from coordinate 8,658,769 downwards.
GAACAGTATTGCCTTAATCAGTAACAATACCGATAGCTTCTAACAAAGAATAAAAGTATCACTACAAGTATACCAGCTATAAAATAAATATAAATATCCCAAAACGAGTTGAAACACATATACACAGTGAATTGTCATACACAAGTACTTAGGGTGTCTTGAGATGACCAAACAGAAAGCACTGTCATGATTACTGTAAAAGCATAATACATTGTATTATAGTAAACGTAGTCTACCAGCAGTGATTACAATTATGAATTATTTTCAGCCCTACTGGGTGACAAGATTATTCCCACTGCAGACCAATGACATGTACCTTTAAGCATTTGTGGGTTGTTGTAGTGGATTTGTAGCATCATGTACTCTGTTCCTTGGGGCCCGCCAAAGGAGAAGCTCACATCTTCGGGAAAAGAGTAAGCCTGCGTGAGAATTGACAAAGGAGAATGAACATCATACAAACTGTGGCATGTGGTTAAGTGAGTTAGCAAACTCAAACTTCAAAATCATGTACAAGAACCTAAATCATGTGCTTTTGCCCATACAATGCTAGCAGTTACAGCTAATGATGTATAAGATATAGACAATTATTTATGCATTGCCAATTAAGTAAAAAAGTTATGTAAGGGGGAATTCCCTCACATAGTTTGCCTACATTAACTTAATACATAGCTTAGCGAGTAGAGGTGTGGTATATGGAGTGAGGTAGTACGCCATATGTAGGGATGACGTAACAACAAAATGGCTGTGTATGCTTGCAAGCAAACAAGGCTGAATGTAGGTCTCCATGAATATTCCCAGAACGAGGACTGGAATTCAAGTTTGTGCTAATATTTTCACAAATGGTGGATACTAAGTCAGACAACATACCATTTCTGAATCATATGATCACTTCTCAAATGTTCATGAACAAAGCTTTGCAAAAATTCACAAAAGAACACGGTTCCCTATGGTGAAAGGCGTACCATTCGCATTATATCCTTACTTACATCATACCCTACTGATAGTGTTGCTAGGAGACTCCCTTTCATGCATGAGTCCCACGGTAATGAAGCAGAACGGAAGCAGGGACCCCCAACCAGCATCTCCTCTGTTACGCCGTCCATCTTAATCCCATCGCAGGAATACAGCAGCATATGATGAACATATGGTGCAGTTGGTTTGTGAATGATAGGAGCAAACTACATGTATAATAATACTACGTATAATAATGAACAACAACAGCATCTAAATGCACAAATATTGTATGTATGCAAGTATGCACACAAGCACACACACACACACACACACACACACACACACACACACACACACACACACACACATACATGCATGTACTATATTTGTGCACACACGTCAACATGCCCACACACACATCTCACCCGAATCATGTGTTTGACTGAGGATCTTATCTCTTGAGGCAAACGGAATGGAGCACACCAGTAAGTAGTGTCAATACTTGGAATGGTGATCTGTAAATTATATACAATTATATATATATTATATTATTATGCAATCATGCCACAACTAAGCTAATAGTTGAAAAAACAGGGTCATAATACTATAATTATAATGGTACAGTAACCATATTAATTTATACAGGCCGAGTTACATAACTGACCTTAAGTTCACAAGTAATAAGGTAGAGTGCCCTAATCCTGATCACTCCCTAATCCTTATCACCTTATCTTTTATCAGACACAGAAAGATTTAGGCTTTATTATTCCGTAGCTGAAATGTTCTGTGGTAGGGCTGACAAATGCCTGGCTAAAATGTCTCCAACTTTAGATCCTGAGCTCAGGATAAGCACTAATCGGCATTAGGGAGTGATCAGGATAAGGGCACTTTACCTTACTCAGTGTTACGATATTATTTTAGAGGTTCCTGCAGTCAGTCATACCACACATCCTTTCCTCCCACTCAAAGTATGGGGCTATATAGCAGCTTTACTCTTTTCACGGGAAAAAGGGTATTACATTTATTGCATAATCATGATAAACTATTATAACAAATAACATGCATAGTTATCGTTAGTATCGTAAAACGTTACAGGATAAACGTTGACGTCATAAAGCTGTCACGTGTTTTGCCCAAACCGCAACCGTCACCGTGAAAATTCAGCGATCTCGACGTTGAAGGCACGTTTTACCGTATTTTCGATTCCGTTGGACTTTTCTTCCTTTTCAAGCCAGGTTTGTTTGTTTGTCTAGAGTAGTGTATTACACGTATTTCTAAGTGACTAAGCGTTCATTTCCAATTTTCCAATGGCTTCGAAGTAAGCTGACGTTTTCTGTAGAAGGCCTAAGTCTTCTTCCTTGCTGTCGTCCCTCTCCTTGCAATTCTTAGCTGTGGCTTGAGAATGCCTAGATTTAGGTGGGATCTGAAGAATGACATAGCTTTGGCTTCTGAAGTTGCCACGCATCGACCTCTAAAACCAGCGGGTTGGGATGAAATTGCCAGTACTTTGAACACTTCTTTCTCTACGGATGATAACCCAGTGGGACTCAAAGGTAGGGGTTGTAAAGACCGTTTAGATCTACTGTTGAAGAAATACAAGGATGAAGACACCAAAGCTCTAAAGAGGTGCACATGTGCACGCAGTATATATGCATACGTGTTAGGTGCATATGTGTGTGTGTGTGTGTGTGTGTGTGTGTGTGTGTGTGTGTCCATGTGTACTCTGCTCAGGTCTGGTACTGAAGAAGAGTACGCAGAGCTTCGTCAATTCCTTGAGGATATACTGGTGTATCAAAGAGACTTTGCAGCCATCAAAGCAGAGAAACACAGGTCTGCTGTGCAAACAAGAAATGCAGACGAACAGAAGAGAGGAGAGACACACAAAGCTGCAATGGAGGGTAATCCAGGTATGACTGTATAGCAGCTATATTCTACACATATATTGTCTCTCCCCCACACTTCACAGCCATTTTCTCATTAATTGTAGCAAGGCTGTCATCTTCATCATCCACCATTGACCTGGATGAAGACAATCTGGATGACGAGAATGATGATGTACTAAGTGCAAAGAAGATGAAATTATCTAAAGGTATATTGTTTTCTGTACCAATCCTATATTCTATGCATGATTCACATGTTGCCATTCTGCACACATACAACCTTCCTGCCAGGCAAAGGTGTGAAAAGGTACAGCAAGTCTTCAGCCGTGGAAGTTTTAAAAGTGAAATTTGAGAGGAAGGTAGAGCTCAAGGAGAAGGAACTGGAGGTGAAGAGGATGGAACTAGAGCTCCAGAGACATAAAATGGACTTGGAGGAGGAGGAGCGTAAACGGAGGTGGGAGGTTGAACAAGAGGAGAGGAAGAAAAGGCTGGAGATGGAGATGGAAGAGAGGAGGGCATACATTGCCCTACTCACAAAACACATGAACAGTAACTGATGCATGTATCTAACTAGGTTTTTACATCTTTAGTACTGTAATAAGTAGATGACTATTTTGAAGTTTTTGAATTGTGTATGGCTACCGTATTCATTCTTAGACTAGTACTGATTATAAACTTTAAGGTATGTTTCCAAGTTTGACAGTGGTACACCAAAGAATGTGCTGCATGCATGTAAGACATAACGACAAGTGTGGCAGCTATTTAACAGAGCTCCTACCAAGTAGTACTTTTCAACAGGTTGCAGATTCTGAAGTACCTTTCGGCTCTTTTGGAAGACTAGGTACGAAAAGTACTGCACAATTATCTCGAAGGTCCACTCAACTGTCACTCGTACTGCACTCATCCGTCTATTGAATTATTGCTCTCAGACCGGTGGATTCAAATTTATGCCTCGGAAAAGTGACCGGATGTTTCTTGTCACTCCATATCCGGGGTCACCATACATGTCATATGTATACAGGTCTCCATTTGGTGTGTTGAAGGCATCAATTCTGTTTGGCAAATCACTCACAGACCACATGAATGCGTTGTGTGGTCGTCCTTCCGAAGGCCCAAACATGTGTGCAATCAGTTCATTTGGAGTTGAAACTGACTATGCATGATTCAAGAACTAAACATTTGGTGGTAAAACCTTACAATAATTATTATGGATAGTAGTTAATTCAAGCATACTTAGAACTTGAGGTAGTGTACCCGTTTGTGGCCACTGTACATGTCTGTTGGTTAATGGTTGAACGTGCAATCGGCCTGACTATGCCATCAATAACTTAAACCTCCGGATAGAGGACACTTTGGGGAGGACAAAATTCAGCTGATCTGTTCTTTAGCTAGAGAGGTTTTCCTCTTTGGGAGGTTCAAAATATATTGCAGGAATTACACTGGGACCATAAGACGTGTCCTTTGTAGAGAGGTTTATTATAGTGTATTTTTATTTGGGAGAGTCCACTATTGGAGGTTCCACTGTATTATTGATTCAAAAGTAAAAAGAATGAACTCTAGCTACGGGTACATGTCCAGCACACAAACTCAGTACACAGCATTGGAATACTGAGGAGTTCATGCATTAGTGGCCAAATGGCACATTCACACTCAAACATAACCAATGCAGCACAGACTGCTGCCAACCTACGTAGTCAACACAGTTTCCAATGTAATGTACTAATGTACATTTGTCACAATTGACTCAATATGGACTGTTTAAGATCACATAAAGCACTCAAAATTTTGCTTTATTTGAGTTTAATTGATTCGAATTAGATAATATATGTGCTGCATTAACTCACATTATGCACTCGGAATTTCACTGTTTTCAACTTGGAATCTGCCGTTGATACACTGGCAGATGCCCTGTCAAGAAAATGGACTCCTGCGGATCCTCTTCTGCTTATGTGGTAGGAGAATGTGTCTGAATCTCCATAGGCAAACACGACATGGTTGTTGCCCTGCAGAGAAGAGGAAGAGGAACATACACCACTTCACACTTGGGAAGGCGGAATGATGTTCTTTCATAGCAGCTCAACTAAGCATTGGGCTCAAATGTATGATCAGCCATTTTGTTTTCTCAATACAGTATCCCTAAACACGGAGTACTACAATACTCCATATATAAGAGCCTATGACATAGTTGATAGAAGTTAGTTGACATGCTGAGCATAAGTAGGTTTGTACGCATTGCCTGAAGAAGCCCAAGAGGACGAAACGTTGCAATTATTTTTGCCAACAAATTCAATAACATGCGTAATCTGTCCAGATAAATAGACAACAACCTACCTGTGACATATTGTCAAAAGGACCTAGCAATGTATGCTGTTCATAAGAGTAAGATGGGCGTGCATGCAGTGCATACAGTACACATTATCCAATAGTAACCTTGCCACATACGTAGTGCAAAATCAGGTTGAGTAGCCAATCATGTAAGTCACATGCGATTTCAAACCAAGAACAGCTCAATTCATTCAATGATCGTGACAAAGGAAACCGGACCAGGTACAACACGCAGTCCACACTACTCACATGACCAACACTACATAATGTACATGATGCATAAAGAGTCACCATCACTAAATGAACATAGTGTTACACATACCTACACAGTGAGGACATGTGTTGAGGACATAAACATGCAATCTATGGCAATCATATCGTCATAAAATTGGAAAGAAGGTCAACAATTTTCAGACTAGCCACTACAACAAAAGACAGCCCAAAGGGGGGTGGGGGGGTGGGGGAGAAAGACCACTTTATTCTGCCATGGTTATTAAGAAAATTTATAATAATGAGAGGATATGGCAACAATACATAAAGTTCCCTGCATGCCTACAATACATAGTGTTTTTTTAGGTATATTACTCTGCCTGGATCCAACTGTAAGTTTCTGTCACAGCGTACACACTCGAAACTGTAACTATACAGTTTCGAGTGTGCACATGATATGCTCATATAGGGTCATAATCTAATAACCTTATATTTAGGAAAGTTGAAGAGCCAGAGGTAGACTAATGTTACAGGTAATCTCACATAATTATTATAGTCAGACTGCAAAATGGAGGGGATGTGGTCCGGCTACGCAAGACTATGTAACAGGCTAGACTCAACGTATATACCTCAGTAATAATCCTATCGTGGTTCACTCCACCCGTACTACCAGTATCCCCGGTATCCAGGTATCTCCAAAACTCCAAAGTGGTCCATCCATGTTTCTCCTCTCCTCGGATGAGATTAAGATCATTTCTAGTGTCTTCAGGAGGAAATCCGTTGGCACCAGCAAATCGGTCCTAAAGCATATAGCCATAGGTACAATCATAATATACAACACGAGGATATTTAGTGGACTATCATCGCCTAGAATGATCCTTCGCTATATCATCATACTCACATGAAGGTAAATTGTCCCATG